>JAQBSW010001083.1:7500-151159 GCA_029291075.1 Eudiplozoon nipponicum | reverse complement strand
GTACTCTGATGATGATCATGGAAGGTCGAAACGCGTCAGTGCGTTGCAGCTGGCGGTAGTTTGTTATGTTGTTCGACGACTGGTTAAATACAATGGGATTGGTGTTTACTTCAAGCTCGCAAACTTGATTTAAAGAATTGTTACCACCACCCGCGCAAACAATTATTGTTAAATTGTGTTGCCTATATATGTATATGTGGCGAAAGCTGCAAACAGTTAATGTTCGTGACTGCATAGAAATTGTGCAGCCGACATTTCCAGTCAAGTTCAATGTATGCGAGACTGCTAGAGGTGAGAGCCGCATATCTAAATTTGATTTCCATATATATTCAGTGCGGTTTGATCCTCGATAGTCAGTTTGCCGTCGTACTCTGATGATGATCATGGAAGGTCGAAACGCGTCAGTGCGTTGCGGCTGGCGGTAGTTTTGTTATGTTGTTCGATGACTGGTTAAATACAATGGGATTGGTGTTTACTTCAAGCTCGCAAACTTGATTTAAAAGAATTGTTACCACCACCCACGCAATCAATTACTGTTTAAATTGTATTGCCGATATATGTATATGTGGCGAAAGCTGCAAACAGTTAATGTTCGTGACTTCATAGAAATTGTGCAGCCGACATTTCCAGTCAAGTTCAATGTATGCAAGACTGCTAGAGGTGAGAGCCGCATATCTAAATTTGATTTCCATATATATTCAATGCGGTTTGATCCTCGATAGTCAGTTTGCCGTCGTACTCTGATGATGATCATGGAAGGTCGAAACGCGTCAGTGCGTTGCAGCTGGCGGTAGTTTTGTTATGTTGTTCGAGACTGGTTAAATACAATGGGATTGGTGTTTACTTCAAGCTCGCAAACTTGATTTAAAGAATTGTTACCACCACCCGCGCAATCAATTATTGTTTAAATTGTATTGCCTATATATGTATATGTGGCGAAAGCTGCAAACAGTTAATGTTCGTGATTGCATAGAAATTGTGCAGCCGACATTTCCAGTCAAGTTCAATGTATGCAAGACTGACTAGAGGTGAGAGCCGCATATCTAATTTTGCTTTCCATATATATCAATGCGGTTGATCCTCGATAGGTCAGTTTGCCGTCGTACTCTGATGATGATCATGGAAGGTCAGTCGCGTATGGCATAGGGAAGCTATAGTTGTGCTAATACTGACTAAGAATATGGTTGGTGTTTACTCAAGGTTTATGTCTAGAAGATTGTACCTATTATCCCACATTCTTCACCAAACATATAGTGGTTAAAGGAGTACATCATTCCCACTGGATGAGTCATGCCAGTAAGTACGAAGGAAAATGTGAATCTATTCAGGTTTTTGTCTTTTATATTTTCACAAACACTTGTTTAGTTCAGTACCTAATACATACTTGCATTTATTCTGTTACTCTGTTGTTCTTATTTCCTGCGTTCTATGATTATAATGTTTTAAGAAAATATATCATTTTACAATATAAATATGTATATATATATATTTCTTGTGCATTTATCGATACTTGATTAGGACATATATATCTGTTATGCAATCGAGTTGCAGTTTAGTTTTTTTCGTGGTAATCGCACTATGGCTATTATATCTCGTATTAGCGTGCTTTATTGATTGGATAAATTGACTGCTATACGATTTTGCTACTATGAAGTAGCATCATTTAGTTTTATAAAATTTGCATCCCAAAAGATGGCTCTGAACTATTTTTTAGTAAATGATTAAGCGATATTGACATAGTTTTTTACACGTTTTTTGAATGAAAAGTATAAACTAAGCACACCTTATCACATGCATGCAAATCTATCCTAACTGGACAACGTTTTCTAACGGTATAGTGTCGTGTTATAAAGTCCAGTATAATGTTTGATTAAGTCATCGTAATAAGTGCTCTTTCGTTTTCCTTCATTGACTAGCCAAAAGTACTTGGCTTAACAGATAATCTATCTTTCGATATTTTATTCCTTTTCTTATTGTGGAAGTAATTACTAGATGAAAGAACCGTCAGTAGATTTAAACTTAGAGGAATGGAAAGTAGAATTATATCGTTTTAACTAGTGATTTATCGGAATAATGATCGCTCGGGCTATTGAAATGGCGATTCTTATCAACAGCGTCTGAGAATAAAAGAGCGAGTATTCTATAACTCTTCTGATTTACAAAGACAGTTTAGTGACTTGCATGCTAGAGGGCTAGAATTATGCTCTGGAATAAGGAAAGTGGCGTAGCAATTTGATAGTATTTTCCAATAGGCTTACAATGGTTATGATGGCGCGTAACTGCTGCCATTGTGACTAGTTTCGACTCAAGGCTGTAAAATGCTTTGCTTTGGATTTTGGAAACCAATGCGCAGCTTGTGTTGTTGTTCTTGGTTGTGCAGTATGATTATCATATTTAAATGTATCCGCGATTTTCTCTCTTTGGGTCGTCGATTAGTACTCTCGGTTCCACAATGACCCGATTGATCCTCGTAAGTACACGCCGAGTTCAGCTTTGTGGTGTCGTCACTCCGAAGACTAACTACTGGAAATGAAGTTTGATCTAATCCGGGCTGTTAAAAATTTGCCTAAATCTGATCTTGTGATTAGTCAACTGTGTGTTACTAGATTTCTGAAGATGGTACTTTAAATTAAGTACCGAAATGTGAAACCGACAAAGTTAGATTGAGCTTCATTTACGATGGTTAGTACGAACGGTGTGGAAGCCTTCCTAGTGATGACACCACGAAGTCAAAATTGTCATTTTTTGCTGAAGGATCTGTTCATTGATCCTCTAAGCTCGTATTTCAGCGTGCTATGAGAGTTGAATTGCTGTTATTGTTTGAGGGTTATGCTAAAATGATGTGGTAAACTAATCTAGCGAGCTAATGTGGTGTGGGTTTTTGTTTTAAGCTTAGTATTTAGTAGAAAATGTACCTAAATTTTCATGGAACAGTGAATATTTTTGTGTATTTATTTTTACATTTTAGTTCATCATTGGAAAGAAATTGGTGTTTGTGTTCGTCGAGAGTATCTGCAGAGTGACATCATTATCGTTGTCTGCCAAAATTCTCTACTATCTACGTTTCTCTGACATAATTGTTCATTGGCCGGACCTAACTCGAATATACCCGAGGACTAAATATTTAGGCGCTCTCTATTAATGTTTTATTGGATAAAGATAAGCACACAATAAATAGTTTGCGTATGGGCAGTATGCATCTTACGGAAAAAGTACTTTATTTTTCACTTAAGCTGCAATTATATTCCCGCTTTTGGTGATGACTTCAACGTGGTCCATACTGTCAAATATTGGCTTATTTTTATAATGTTTATTGTATTAATTTTTAATATTTCATGATTCTATAAAAGCGTTTGTAGATAAAATAAATAAAGAAAAAATATTGATTCTCTGTTTTAGTTTAGATGGTCTTTTTTAATGCACAAAAGCGAAATTAATGGCATGCATATTTCAGGATATGTACACAGTCAAAAATTCAAGCTATCTAAATATAACATCTGCCGTTGCCCTGTAATGAAAGGTCTGTCTGTTTCAATATGATGAAAAATAACTGATAGTGTTAAATGTCTAGCAATTTGGAAGTGCGTTGCTATTATAAGATGGAGAATGCAACTTTTACGCTAGAATATGAGCTCTTACTTATTGGACAATTCCTCAGCATTAGCCACAACAGCGACGGACTGCAATTGGACCCAAAACATTTGGGTTCAGAACGAAATAGTTCGTCTAATACGCCATGAAATCCGCGAATTGCATGTAATTGTAATTCATTAAATTTGTGCTTGTTTACATTGCTGCTATATATGGTGTTATGTATATGCGAATTTCAAATTAAAGTTGCGAAACAGCCAGTTCTAATTTTTAAATTTAATACACATCATTCCAACTTGGCACATGTTGATCATTGTTATGGTAGATCAAAAATTATTTACATGTTATTATCAAATTATCATCTAACAAGATAGTAATTTCTGCGTTTCTTGACAGTGTACTTTTGTTGTTATTGGGCTGTGAATCTGATTTCGTGGTTTTTATTCCGGCCTGAGGTAGTCCTGAACACTACTGTTAAATGCCCAACAGGGACGAAACTAATGGCTATAAGATGAATTTGGCGTTCTATCTATCTCGGGGTAGTTTTTCAAGCTAAATAGATATGACTACATTGTTTCCCAATACTTTAATTCACTCTCTCTCTCTTTCCATATATATATATATATGTTTATAATTTACGTGGATTAAATTTGCTAAAAATTAGTCTCTCAAATGGTATTATTGCAAAGCTAAAATTTCGCGACCTCCTACTGCTACTATTATTATTATTACTACTACTACTATTAATGCTGATACTACTACTACTACTACTGATACTACAGCTAGCACTAGTTATACTATTGCTACTATTAGTATTAGTATTGCTAATGGTACTGATACTACTAATACTGGTACTACTATAGGTACTATTGGTACTACTACTGCTAGTACCACTTTCACTACTACTGTTGATGTAATTGATTTTACAAGATTGATATATTGATATTTCACTGCCGCATAGCCATGAAATTCATAGTTATGTGTGAGCTAGCTTATTGTACTTAACTAATAGAAGCGTTGCATACATGATAAAAAATTGATTTAACTAGATTAGTTTATGCTTTGCAGCTGTTTTCTATTCTGCTTTGAAATGTCAGAAGTAGAACAACACGGTGTGCTCTGTATTGCTTTTACAATTGCTAACATTTAAATTTAACAATGTTTTTGACAAGTTGGTCTTTTTTCTATTTGGATACAAATATTATTACCATAACAATAAATTGAAAAACATTCGCATTGTGTGCCTCTTGTAGTCATAAAATCGTATGAACAAACTATAAAAAAATCAAAGTTATGATTGAACTGATCTGTTTAATGAAGTCTTCTCGATACCCATTTCGTACATTATAGCGCTTCATTTTGTCATGTATATACTTTTACCGAATTCAGAGCATTACACACCATTCTTGGGAACAAAAAACATTACCGTTGTAAGCGTTATAAAGATTGATTTTAATTTCCATCAAGATAGGTATAATACTATTATGACTTTTTGTATAAGGTGTTGCGCACCTAGTAACAAATTGGTTCAATTATGACAAGAAGAATAAACCAAAGACAGCATGAACGAAAAGTATAATCTCGTGCACATTCGTTTCGTGCTTACTGGCGACTCATCGGAAGAAGCCGGTATTACACCCTTTAACCACTATATATTTGGGTGAGGAACGTGGGACAATAGGATGGTACTATCTCCAGTCGTCGAACAATAAAACAAAACTACCGCCAGCTGCAACGCACTTATGCGTTTCGACTTTCTATGATCATCATCAGAGTACGACGGTAAACTGACTATCGATGATCAAACCGCTATTGTGTTAGTACCCAATAGTGTTGGTATCATTTACAAACTCGGTTTATATATTATATAGAGTGAGTTAGCGTCGAAGTCGCATTGTCGAGACTATATGGTATTTGCTTCACTTATGCAGGCTTACACATTCGTCTAGGAGATTGTAGCGTTCTATTTTTCCACATTTCTCACCTAAATATATAGTGGGTAAAGGGCGTAATACCGGCGCCTACTGATGAGTTGGCAGTAAGCACGAAACGAATGTGTACACGATTATACTTACCGTTCATGCTGTTTTTGGCTTATTCATCTGGTCATATTTGAGCTAATTTGTTACTAATTGCGCTACATCTAATACATAATCGCATATATATATATATATATATATATATATATATATATATATGTACGACCAACGCAAATTCTCGAATAACGGTTACAGATATTTTGTGTTGTCCAGTGAGGTGTTGTAGGTTCGAATTTACTCAGCCATTCTATCCGCGATAATTCAGACTAAAACTAAGCAGTGTCCTAATAGAACGGCATCTGAGTTACTTTTACCTTTTTAGGCAATATTTAGTTTATAAATGAAAATCTCTAGTAATATGCCATGAAATCTATCCGTAGTACTTTAGTTGAACAATTGTCTTCCTGTTGGCACGACGTGTATCATAAAAAGATAGATAGTGACACCGACGAGGATCCTATCGGAGGACGGTATAGGCAAAAATGTAAATTTACTTGAAATTGACGAATTCCGTTTCAAGAATGATAAGTTGCGTGACACCGAACCAAACGCTTCCGGAGTCATAATTTGCCGCGGAGAACAATAATAAAGGCGAAGAGAAACGTAAATGCGCAATTATTGTAGTAAGGACCAAATTATGACCTACGTTTATTTTTTATTTGCCTCCTAATAAAACATAGGCTGATAACGAAACAGATAAGTTGACAAGGCAACACGTTAGAATACAAGAAAATCTAGAGATAACCAAAGGAAGGGTAAATTCATCGCCATGGATCTTATTTCTCACGAACTAGAAAAAATAAACGTGTTCTAAAGACTGATGTTACTTTTGAATGCACGATTAGGCATGATCTATTTCTGAAGCAGTAACGGTTGCTCAGCCCCTGTCATGTAAGCTCAGAAATAAAAGTTGAATCGGATGTAGCCGCATTTATTATAATAAATAGTGAAAGAACTAAAACAATTATGAATTTGCGCGTCTAAAACCTGATTTAGTATTCAACAATGTGATATGTCTCCACGTTGATAAAGTCTGAACTACGGTTTGTATGAACAGCTAATCTGTCATTATCGAAGACAGCCGTATAAAAGTAGTTGAAAATTGATGCAGCACTGCTACATATAAACGATAAAAAGTAAAGTAATAATAATAAAAATGAAAAAATAATTTAGAGCGAATCTCTCTATAGGAGAATGGTAAAACAATTTAGGAAGGTATATCTAGCCTAAGTGGGCGATCTACCTAGACGATACACCGAAAGGAAGTCAACCAGACGACTGAAAGGCAAATAACTCTGACAGAGTCAATTTCAAGGCGAGGCCATATTGGCACTGCAGCTTCCTTGCGGTTTTCACCATATCATTTCATAAACAAGACTAAATCAACATAAAAAGTTAAGAAAAAGATAAATCTGAAAGAAGTCTGCCTCGAGTTCGTCTCTGTTCTCGATTTAGTGCTTTATCGTGCATGGTTTATAACCAAGAACTATCATGAGTATGTGGACTCCATCCGGGTAGACGGACTGGTTGTATCATACCAAATTTAATTGTGCTTGACTTCAACGGCTTTTTCGATGCCTCACTCTGTTCCAACACTGGCTCTGAGGAAAGGTCTGTAATGGTGATACGCAGAGTAATGGAGCCAGCGCAATTAATGATGCTATATGTTTATCTAACGAGGAGCACTTATTAACAGATCCAAAAATAAATCTACGGACTTCAGCATTGTTTATTCTTTGTTGATAGACTATATGGGCTAGGGATCTTAGAAGACGGTTTTCGAATTCGCGGAAATTTATTACGTCTACTCTGAAGGCTCCGGTGACTGCGCTACGAATGCACTTTTCCCACGATTTACAAATAGAAACGAGATATTCTTGTATCGCGAAATATGGCAAAGATAGGAAGATGCTCATCCATTCCTTTCGTCACTCATGTTGCCTAAGTTTTTGGAGCCTGACTGCCAAGTCCAGCACTTAAATATGAGCAATGCAATTTGAGTAAGTGATGGTGCAGATTCGTAGAACGCGGGTTTTATGCCGAAAGACGACAGCAAATCTATGCAATAAAACCTGAGCAGAATCTCGCTTATCAAACAATCATGCAATATCGTTTGCGTCGTAAAATTAGGATAATATATGCGCGGGAAACCTTCGACACTTGCAGTCTGAAGTGTAAAGAGTATGGCTCATAATAAGAAGAAAGTAAAGGAAGTGGAAAAGAAAGTGAAATGTAAGCGTGTGCTGTATTTGGCCAAGGTAAAGGTATTTAAACTATGAGAAACGAAGCTACATAACAAACAATGAAGGAGTGGAAAATGGGAAAATAAAGCAAAATAAATGTCTTAAAACGAAGTGGATATTTTTCAATTAAGATAAATTATTCAAGATAGTGAATGTTATCAAGAGAAAAATATTAATTTATTGATTGAATTTAACAATTAATAATTGGAAGGAGATTTCAGTTTAAATGGATGAAGCAATAATAGAATGATAATCTTCTATTCGTTATTCTATTTACTAAATAATTAATCAAAATCATTCGTTTTCATAAAATTGATCATTAAACTTATAAGAGTAGTGAGAAGGACAACAATGGGATTCAATTTGTTTTTAAAATAGGCGAAATGGAATTTGAGAGTTGTTAGCCAATGAGAGTTGTTATCGTGCGAATGCTATTAAAGGACTATCAAAGCAAAAACAGATTTGTGATTTTTCATAATTCCTATAAATACATGTTCATTCGTTTAGTCAATTATCTTTTGAAAAGCTAAACCGAACAGTAGGAGGAATTCCCCAGAAATACGCGTTCTTTGTTTACGCGTAAACCCGTTGAAGAGGATGTTTCTGGCAAGAACAGCGTAACACAAGTTTACCCGCCATCGAATGGGGATAACAAACTGTGGTTATATTTTGCTTATTAACACAGCAAGACTCGGCGGGGATCCTTTTTATCCTGCGCGATGCGGATGTGTTATGGAGTTATTTTTGTTTGTAATTGCAAGTTACAGCATAAAATTATGTCACCTATTCCTAGTGCGCGATTGTGACTATGTTAGTCTGACCTCTCCTAATTAACCTGAATGGTATGAAAAACACTAAAAGCTTAGTAGCGCCACCAGCATATCTCGAAGATTCATAAAGACTATTGTATCCGCCCAATTAAGTTGAGTCTCTTATATTTATTCCATCAGTGTCAACATTAACGGTGTTATCAAGACGATGTGTATGTTTGCAAAATTCCAAAGTAGACGTGCCCAGCTTCGAGCTCTGTCTGCAGCAAATTCTGGACAGTACGTGATGAGTTCCTAATAAGGACGAAAACTGTCTGCTAGATAAATTGCCTTTTCTACGCTATACAATGCTTAGTTTATACTGACGAATGTCTATATGTAATGAGATTGGCGTTTATATCAATATCGCAAACTTGATTTAAAATAATTGTTATCACTGCCCGCTCAACCAATGATCGTGTAATTATATAAATATGAATATCATTACAAAATTAATTTTCTCATATGTCAAAAGTAGAGTGTCATACGGGAGGTGCATACAGCTAATTTAGAGACTAATTTGAGAACATGGACAGGTAATTAATGGGTCAGGTGCTTATATCAATATCGCAACCTTGATTATAATAATTGTACATAGGATTGGTTGTTTAATAACAGTTCTTTTCATATTCTTAATTAGGCGCATGTTCGGCATGTGCATGTGTGTGCATACATAACTAAAAGAGATTCAGTTAAATATTATTAGTAAACATGAAACTGCAGTCAATAGATATTTATTTATGCTATGCACGAATCAGACCAATTGTTAATTATTAACGCTGGAAATTCTGCTTTACCAGAGTGATACATATATGGATGTTGTCATTATAAACTACAAATTCTATAATGTTAAAAATATATACCTTCAAGTAGACAGGTTTAGTCTCTGTTGGGCGTACCTCGGTTTCTTGCCAGTTTGTCCGCATCTAGGACATGAATGGGGCACATTTACTCTAGAGTTTATAAATTCACGCACTGCGCTCTAAATCCAATTATTAGTTTCACAACAGTATATGTTACGAACGAAACCAGTCTACCTGTATAATTTCATTTACTACTTCATCCAATGTTTAGTTTTTACTGACAAATATATATATATATATATATATATATATATATATATATATATATATATATATAGGCCCACTAATATAATTGAAAACGTCATACAATGCGAGGTTTTGGCTCGATTTGTGTCTCGATCGCGACAGATAATGAGAGCCCAGTACGGAAGAACCTGGTCTCTTTGATTAGTTGCACTTGCTACCTTATGCTATGTTCAGTTTGTGCTGATAAAGCAGAATAATTAAATGTTTAAGTTTACGGGCTGCTTTATTTATTAGGCATAGGGAACCTGTAGGAACAGAAGGATATGTCATTGCCAGCATGACAAGAGGCGTAATTTTGCGGATGGATGAGTTTTGTGCTTACTGGCGTCTCATCAGATGCATTCGGCAATGCGTAAACTCACTAAAAATTTGATCATGCAATGTGAAACAGTCTGACGTTGCAATTCCCTATACGTAGGCGTTCTTAAGCAGTAGCAAATTGAATTACAAATAAATTAATTTGGAGTGCGATTTCAAAGCAAACTCATAGTAAATTATGTGTTCAATATCGTGAATTTGAACGTAACCAAATTTGAGACAACCAACAGTTTGGAGCGTCTGCTTGGTTCGACAAAATCCGCCGCGATTGATATCACTTAACTTATTTTTGTTTTAATCATTACACCGTTCAATTAAAAGTTAACTGTTTGTGTATTTCTGTTTTCAGAGAACTAACAGATTAGCCATGGCGTACGAAGTGCCAGTTCTGTTTATACGGGAAGACATTTATATGCTCCGGTTGGCAGCTAGAGAAGTTTTAATTTTGTGTACACCATTCATTTTTGCCTACTGGTGCGTCATTAAGAGAGCCGGCACTACACCCTAAACCCACTATATGCTTGACCAATTATTAATGATTGTATGTGTAATTATCATTTTGACTGAAATTGGAAGCAGATTGCACTGCGGCTTTGTCTGTAACACTATGTTGGTGAAGTTTGGTGGTGGATGTAATCATAACTAAAGGATGACAGAAAAATACATTACGCAACTTATTGGTAAATCTATGGAATAGACGCATAATTAAGTTTCCCAAAAATAATCCCAGACAAATGGTTATACTAACAAAACGTCACATATTTTACCTTATGATGAGTTTCTTCAATGGTAGTTAAATTTAAATTTTGTCACATCATCCTCTATTTCTTATTCTTTGGTTCTGACAGTAAAGAGAAGCCTAAACACGAAGTGAAATTAATTTTAAAATATAACCGACAAACAACCTTATTACTGAGACTCGTTGCCGCATTATTGCTAAACTATATTCTGCGTAGAATAACCTAAGATACAATTGAAATAAACGAATCTCTACAGCTTGCTGCGAATGTGACTAGCTTTCAGTCTCTGTTGTAGACGAGTTTGCGCTAAATGATAACATGCAAAAATTTACCTGATCTGCGTTTTTGACTAGCACAGTCTGAATTCCAGTTGTTCTGTTTTTTAAAAACATTTCCACATACTTTGGCGGATGTCTTCTTCAGTTCACCATCATCACAAGTTTAAAAAAAAGAATACTAATAATGTTTTATAAAACCTGTAACGATGGGTGAACTGAAGAAGACATCCGCCAAAGGATGTGGAAATATTTTGAAGAAGCAAAACAATTAGAATTCAGCCTGTGTTATGTCAAAACACATATAAGGTAATTTTAATTAATCCAGTTTCGCAATTGTTTCATTCTTTTAACCTTTCAAAATGTCGACAAATCGACGAGATGCATACGTAATATTTGGATGCCTGCCTTGAGGTAAAAAATTAATTTTAATAAATAATAATATTAAAGTATCAGAAATGGCAGGCTATTAGTATATAAAACAGATTTTAACCTATTAATTGTGTCTAATGTAGGAAATTTTCTGTTAAAAATTGTTCAGCTTTAAACTTAAAATCATAATTTCTACTTGCACAGCGAGGTAAGACTTCCGAATAACATAAATAAAAATTGATTTTTCAAGTGTTAAGAACGATACAATTGAGCAAGCTTGGACCGTCATAGATTAAATCCCATGAAAATACGGAATTTCAAATATTCTGAATAATAGTACTAAAGTTATTTTTAACGTTCAATAAGAAACAAATAATTTTCCCTTTTATTTTAAAACACAAATTTTTCGCTGCAAAAGTCAATTGGCAAGAGTTACTCACAATAATTTTGTTTTTCGATTTGGTTGGAAATATCTGGGCTTTTCAAGAATGTCGCAATAAAATGTTGCCTGTCTCCTGCCAGTGCGAAATTATTTTGTCTTCCGGTCCCAGGGAAATAAAACGTGCTACTTCATCCCCATCATATTTTGATTGTGACCAAAATTTTTCAGTCACTTTGTTTAAAACGAAATAACAAATTTTATTGCTTAGCTCTTGAGCTGACGCTTCAGTTTATTTTCTCGCTACTACTCTGATTTTCCAGTTATTTTTTTCATTTTTGCATTCTTAGATATATTTTCAATATTTGCATTTAAAATAATTTACTCACCGATAGACACCAAAATACACTATTTGCAGTGTTAAGACGATGAAATTTTATTGCGCATCTAGTAACCAGTTAATTAACTAATTTGAAAATGGTTATACTAATGTATGCATGGCAAACATCACTTATCCATGTTTATTGCATTAGTTATTGTTCTTTTAGAGAAAAGTTTACTAGGTGTTTCAGGCCTAATTAAACCTTGAATTCGTGTGAGTTTAGCGGAGTTTAGAATCTATGGGCTAACAATTGGATATTTTTAACATGAAATTCTTCTCAAATTTGGTTTTACCCTAGATAACATGATTTCACAAGGCCAAGAATATGTCTATTAATTTCTTTGTGATATTAACAAAGTAACAGAGGTAAAGGATGTTTATACACGCACACCTCTACAGAACCATAACAATTGAATCTGAAGCATGTATCAATAAAATGACATTGTGGTGAATTTAGTTCACTTAGGTGGTGGTACACGTATATCCTATTCTGCTTAACTGAGCCTATTAAAGTTAGAGATTCAGTTGCACTTAGTGTGACTCACATTTATCTGGTGAAATGACTATAAGTGTTGCACAATAACGAAGTATAAGTAGAAATAAACTCGAATAAACGAAATATTTCACTTTATTAATAATTCATATTTGGTTTACTGAGATTTTGCGTGTACGTGATATTCGGAAATGAGAATCAAAATATTTCGAGAAAAACCGCCAATCTTGTGGGTAAAACGAGGAACAGGATAGCTCAGTGGTTAGAGCACCAGATTCCGAAGCAGACGTGCCCAGGTTCGTATCCTGTCCGCGGCAAATTCTGGCCAGTACTTGATGGGTTCCCAATAAGGACGAAACCGGTCTACTGGATGAATTGCCTTTTCTACACTATACAATTCTTAGTTTATACTGACATATGTAAGTAATTAATGGGTCAGGTGTTTATATCAAGACTGCAACCTTGATTATAATAATTGTTATCACCACCCGCGCAACCAATGTTCGTTTAGTCATAGCATTTATTTGAGCAGGGTCTTATCTTCATTTTTTTCACTTGGTGAAAAAAATCACAATCGTCAGGTTAGTCA
The DNA here is from genome assembly GCA_029291075.1 of Eudiplozoon nipponicum. NCBI lineage: Eukaryota > Metazoa > Platyhelminthes > Monogenea > Mazocraeidea > Diplozoidae > Eudiplozoon > Eudiplozoon nipponicum. The sequence continues at coordinate 137,820 of JAQBSW010001083.1, read as the reverse complement.
AATTTCTGTTATAAAGCTCATATGACATCAAAAGCGTTAATTTAAAATTATTATATTTTTGTGCGACTGGGTGTTGCGCAGTTATCTGATCCTTAATTAGGATCAGAAGGCGACTTCCTTTCCAAGTTATATTTCTTGGTCGAAATATTTCATTTGGCATGTACCTTTTCCATGTACAGCTCATCGCACCAAATAATGAAAATCATCATTATAATTATTTCTATATTTGATTTTATGAGCTATAGTCTGAGGAGGGTAAACGACAATAAGTACTAAACCATTTCTACAAAAATATGTGAACCTAAAGAAGAACCGGATAAAAGTACAAATCGATTACAAAAATGGATTTATTGTCTTTAATCTAGATTGCGAAATTGAAATAAACACCAATTCCATTTTATTTCACCAGTCCTAAAATAAAGTACAACTGCAGACAGTCGAACATATTAGCGCGTTTCAACCTTCTATGGCCAAACCTTTTGATAAACGTACATAAATTATACAATGAAGCATTAATTAAACACGCGTGTGATGACAGAAATTCTACAAATCATGATTTTATTCTTTAAATAGACACCAATCCAATTACATATCAGACGCAGAACATCAGTTGCATAGACCAGTGCATTACGACTTTTCGTGGTAATCATTAGAGCATAAAGTGTGATTGAAAAAATTATGCTACCGAAGTTTCAGCGAACTAAAATGTTTCCAAGACAATTGGAGGTGGGGGACCAATTTTAGATTTTCTTTACCTCTAACATATATTGCGGTTAGATTATCAATTATCAGTTTTCATCTGTGCCTCATTGATAGACATATAAGTTTAAAAACGCGTCAGTAAGTTCGACGGACATTTGTTATGCTATATTGTGCGTTGATGCATATGAAGTGTGATTGAGATGGGTATAAAGTACGCAACCAAAATGTTGGCACCACCCGCCTAGTCAGTGAGTGCGTAATTGTGTCGATTATGCGCGTGTAGCAAAAACTGCTAGAAATTTCTTTTCGTATCTATCTAGAAACTGTGCAGCCGATATTTCTAGTCAATTTGTGCGTATGCAAGGAGACTAGATGCGGAAGCTGCATCTCTTGTTTCTAATACCTCATATATGTCGATGTAGATCCAAAATACATTGTTTAGACGTCATTTCCAAGTGCAGCGTGTGTATTATTTCCTGATATATTAGGTCGACTTGATACTATAGACCACTAAGCTTCAAAAACTGTTATCCTGTCATTCTTTTATCCGAACAGATTGTAAGGTATATACGTGGTATTTTAGATTTACTTGTTTTCGTAGATCCTTCACGTCTTGGAACACGACGTGTACTATCTATTGAAAATTGAGGTAAACTAGATATTGTAGATCGCACAAAAGCGTTTCTATTCCTCTTTTCTGATATCATTCATAAGATTTGAGGTAACACACGGTGTGCTTTCACAGACAAATTATGGCAAGTGTGGCATTCTCGCTCGGAACTGCTCTATTTATGTAAAATTCCGTACACAGTCAGAGCAATTAGCAATAATTATCTGTGGTTAGTATAGGACTAAATATAAAATCTTTTCTAACTATTACTTTAACCAAGGTTGCGATTGATTAAAGTAATTGTTGTCATCCCCCGCGCAACCAATGTTCGTTTAATTATATAAATGTTTTTGAGCATGAACATAAGCACACATATATATATATATATATATATATATATATATATATATATATATATATATATATATATATATATTTGCACGCAACTGTATTTGATTACATAATTGTAGGGTAATATTATAGATGTCCAATATTTGAATTCTCCTTGTACTCAATAGATTATATGTATAAAGTTCAGATTATCTAAATTATCGAAGAGCAGACACAAAATAAATCCCAAACATTATGCATATATATAAATATATATTTATACAAATATGTGTTACTCCCTTATATATTTACATATAAAAATAACTATATAAGAAATAATGTAATTCAACTGATGCGAATTTTGACGCATCCGTAATTCTCTTATTTTCTTTCAAGTGCATAAAATCCTAAATGAATGTAATAGAGTAAATCACAATCCTTCTGATACACTTACCTTGATACGCTTTACGCGTAATACTGGATTTCAGGTTAGTAATTACATCCTGAGTGCTCATAAATTTGGAGCGGAAAGGAAGATGAAATAAAAAGCAATCCAAAAATACAATGTCACGGCACAGTGAAAAGGCCAAAGTAATAGGATATAAACATTTTTAAAACGAAATTCGCTCGTTGACCTAAATGATGTACAAATGATACGTCTGACGGTTACCGAGGGAGGGGATTATTAGTTATCCCAAATCCACAGGCGTAATTTAAATAGAAATTTAGAAGATTATCTTCGTTGGAATGTGCAAAACTGATTACGATTAATGCCAAAGGCGTTTTAGCCAAATGAAATACTTTTTAATTGTCAATTTTTTGCACGAATTTTGCATCAGCAATTAGTTATTGCTGAACATACAAAAGAAAATGTAATTAGAAAATAGCCTGTTGTTTTAGAAATTGACCAAAAATTTCGATAATTTTCCTCCCAACATCAAAAAGTTCATACGTAATATTACTGATAACATATTATAAGGTAAAAATAAAAAGTGCATTTTATTGTAATTGTGTATTAGTTGATGCGCACCTAGTAACATATTAGTTAAAATATAACCAGAAGGATAGACCAGTCAGCAGTACCTAACACACTATCGCATATATATTAGTTCTCCGCAACAAATAACACCTAACTGTTATATAATTAGTCGAGTGATATCATGATTACTGATACCGACTCCACAACCATAGTGTTGTCACCATTTACTGGCTCGGAAGATATATTATATATAATGAGCTGGCTTTGAATTCGCATTTTTGAAGACTTCATATAGAGTTAGCTCCACTACTGCAGGTTTACACAATCGTATAGGAGATTTATACCTTCCAATTGTCTCACATTACTTATCCAAATATAGATTAGATACAGAGCGTAACACAAGCTCCTGCTAATGAGTCGCCAATAAGCACGAAGCGAATGTGCACGTGAGATTATATCTTCCATTCACGTCGACTTTGGTCAATCGTTCTGGTCATATTTGAACTACCTTACAGATTAACGCTGTGTTCTATTTGGAGGTGATCTTCTAGCTGAGACTTTCAAGAAAAAACTAATTTAAGCGACTAAATCTCAGTTTCCGTCAATACATGTGAGAGTTATTTTAAACACAACCAAAATTATTCGAATTTAATAAAAAGGCGAATCAAAACCATTATTTACATACAAATTTCAATGTACCTGAAACGCGCAGAACATCGGCAGATTAAAGAAGAGGCTCGAACCTAGAATAAATCAGCATATTCCTGGAAAATTATTAAAAAAGGGTTACAGCTTCTACACAAAAATCAGCAATTTGTGAACGTGTGCTACTCACAGGCATGTTGTCAGAATCAAAAAATTTCAGTTCTATACAAGAAAAATCGGAAAAAATGCTTCTGGCTTTTGAAGCTGTCGAAATTAATAAGCTTAACCCCCACTTAAACGTACAAAAAGTAATTCAAAAAGAAGTCAAATTGCACTGGAAGAGAAACATAACGAATAGGCCTTCAAAAATGACAGATTTGCCTCAAAATACGACACAATCGGTAATTGCGGACACATTCAAAAGGAAAGTGATGACACATTACATGGCGTTACAAAAAAGAAGCAGTTTACATTGCGTAAAATCAATACAGACAATATGTGAAAGGTTTGGTTACAACAAATGTACAATTATAATGAGATGTGCGAAAAGAATAACGAATCCACTGTAATAGCTGTAGATACTAGTAGAAATAATATTTATTAATAAATGTTATTGCATGACATTTCATATTTAGTAAAGGGGAAATTTAGTAACAATAGTAATATATATAATCAAAATTCTGACATTAAAATTGAATTTTGTTTTGGAATTTGATTGCGGAGTGCCATCTTCACATCTTCCAATACCACATTTTGCGTACGCGGGTAGTAGCTTTGCACGCACAGTTTCACAAAGATCCGATTGATCACAATTTCCAATTTCGTTTTGTCTTCAATCGGGCTGAGTTTGTATTCGTCCCAATGGAATTGCGTATTTCAGTTCCGAAACGTAGCCAGTAAAGAACGATGTCATAGAACCGCATTTCCATTGGCACGAGTAATAACTCAGTCCGATCGTCGACAAAACGAAATTGGAAATTGTGATCAATCGGATCTTGGTGAAACTGTCCGTGCAAATCTACTACTCGCGTACGCAAAACGCGGCATTGGAAAATTAAAATTTTAATTTAATTTAACTATCACCGACGGGAAGATGACTGCTCTATAGTGGCAGTCTGGGGTGGTGCGTTAGAAATTCGGAAGGGAAGAGATGCCAAATAAGTTCCACATTAAGGAGAGGCTATCCAAAGCCCCGGAAATTTTTACCTGAAACTTACGTTTTACAGTGTCATTTGGGACCGTCATTTCTTGTTAAATTGCAATGACCCTTTTATTTTGTAAAATTTAACAGCAAAAAATATCCAATGGAGACGTCATTATTTTGACTGACTAACTTTCACTCAAAATCATGCAGGCGATGATGTTCTTAGTTCAAATTGCTTGCTGGCTGGTTTCTGACTATCAGCCATTTGCTTTTGCGTAGCAATACTTTAACCATGTTTACAATGTCTACTGACTGCAATTTTTTCTTTCAAATTAAGTCATGAATTGACACACGCACACACACACACACACACACGCACATATATATGTGTATATATATATATATATCATATATGTATATATATATATATCCATCACTAGATAATTGTTTTTGGAAAAGAAAAATGTTGCCCAATAATATTTCATTATTCAAGGAACTGGATAGATGATTTTACACGGAAGGAACTCAACTACCTAAATTCTATTCTTTTTAGTTAAATACATTTTTAACAGCTTCTGATCCAATTAATGAAATAAATACATTTATGTTTTACCTTCTTTTGTCTTGGCTGGCTTCAACGTTATAATTGGAGTTTTTTGAAAATTGTTGATTTCAATTGTGTGTAGTCTCTTTATTACCCAATTTTCATACGATTATACTTTAGAAAATGTTTATTCTTGTGATAAGTGGGTTTGATCATTCTTCAACTTTAGTGTCTATTGTTTTCTTGTTTATTTTGCTCTACGTACAGGTGTCTCATTATCATTATTATGTGATTATTTTGTCTGATAGTAATGCTGAAATTATTTAATCAGTTTGTCAAATGTAGCACCAATGCCATTATATTTAATAAATCGATCAGACCATGCGATAGCTTCTGGTAAAATTGTAATGTTGATTTTCTTTAATCATTTACGATAAGTAGAGAAGCACCAATCCATTATTTAATCGAATAAATCGACCAACATGCTTCTTCGTCAGTGCTTTTTTGCTACGAACACCCGACAGCGTTCGTAATAGATGCCGCCTAGTCACTTCGTTAAGTGTTAACAAATCGGTATTATTGTTAATCTTGATACTGTTTTTGGTGTCGAACTAAATACATGTACAATTATGGTTATTGCGCCTGATGTAGATGGTTGATGACGAATACAATCAAAGAAAGCCGTGAGGCGAAGGTATAATCTCGAAAAAATTCATAGTTTTGTTTTACATGATTAATTCATTTGAGGCGGTACTAGACCTTTACCAGCCCACTATATTTTGTAATGACTATAAATCTTCAGTAAGCTTTGACGAATGTGCACTACAAATTATATGTTTCGTTCATGCTGACTTTGAGTTTTATCCCTACTGATCAGCGCTGTTTGAACTTCTTTTATTAGATTCGCTGAGCTGAAACAAAGTCGCTGCTTTACCATGCGTCCTATTAAGGTGGAAACAGTTTAAGTCATTGTGATCCCTTTTGCCCTAATATAACTCTATGATTTGAATCCTCTACACATATATTTTCCCGATGCATATATATATATATATATATATATATATATATATATATATATATATATATATATATATATACACTCTACTACTCTCCTCTCTCTCTGCTCAAATATATGAAGAGTCATGACGTTGATTCTTTTGTAATACTAAATGTATTTCGTACATTATCTTTTGTCTCATTGCATGTTTCACCAAATGTATCTGTTTTGACCAATAAATGCTTAATATGTGCGTACTGAAGGTTCTCAATAACGCTACCAAATCAAAATAGGAAGAACAACCTATTGAGCTTGAAGATAGTATAGCAGCAATTTGTTATAAAATTGCTTGATGTAATATAAATGGAAAATAACTCAGGTTTATGAGGCTGTCTTGAGCCTAATTTCATCTTTGGCACTTTCCTCTTGATGGACGTGGTATTTTACTTGGTTTGAATCAATGATTTATACCCGTACTATTGTCGACAAGTGTTTGTAAATAATAGACCTAAGGTGCTCTACAATTATGCATTCCCTTACGACATAGGTTCATGATTTCATTTAAATTGATTCCTCAACTTGTCTTGACTATTGACAATCTATTAGATTTGCATATAAATTTACGTTTACAACCTTCTAGTCCACTAACTGGTCCATTTATGCTGATTTCAAGCTAAATATCTTTGCTGATTTATCATATTTACTTGTACTATTCATCTTTCAAATTTAACTTTATTGGATTTGCTGGTCTTCTTTATCTATGATTTAAATATTGAATTAACAAGTGAATCATTAGTGGAAGCTGTTAGCACACAGTGATGCGGTACTACCACAAGTATAAGGTTTAGGTGATTTCACTAAAATAGCATTCATTGAGCTGAACAGAATTATGGCACCCAAATAGCGTAAAAATTTCTATGCTTTAATTAGATCTGTTTCTCTGTTACTTTAGATTACTGACGAAGACACATGTAATTTTTGATTGGTGAAGCGTGGAATTGTGGCGTATTATTATTAAGTGCTGGCATGCATTGTTTTACTAACATCAAAATTTCAAACTAAAATTATCGTTACATTGCTTTTATGTTTTGTTTCAGGCTTAATAAAGTAAAATGAGTTTAAGAAATATTATAGAAAATTTTTAAATGTAGGCGAACTTAAAACCTTCTATTTTAACTTCAGCAAGATATCTAATAAACAAGTTAAATAGGATTCACCTGATTAAGAACCTAACCGAACTAGTTGAAAATGTTGAAATCATTATCGAAAAGTTATTCTGAAAATATAAAACTATATCTATTATTTAAATAAGGTTGCGGTCTTGATACTAGCACTGACTATTAATTTACTTTACATATGTGTTGTTCAAACTGAAATTATTATAGTGTATGAAAAGGCAATTCTTAGTTTAACGATATATTAATGATAACTGGGAGTCAGTCTTTATCTTATCAAAACCTCATTACCATTTAACTTCAAATTAATTTCACTCCTACCACTTTTTAATAATATTCGTTTCATTTATTTGACACTAAATATGTTTGAAGATTACGAACAATTTTAAAAATATTAAGCTCATAAAAATAACAAATTGGATGATTAATTAGCCATGAAAATAGATGTGTACCATTTACGTTGATTTGATTAATGAAGATGACTGCGATATCGACGGAATTGGTCGTTGAAGAATTATACTAAAGTACCTCGGTATCCTTAAATTATATTATATCATCATATAGTGCAAAAATAGCATTGAATATTAACTCATACTTGATATACATTAATTATACAATCCAGCGGCGTTAAAAGTTAATAAAAATGGGTATCGAGGCACGTGATGGAAAAGACTGTTAAAGCCAAATAAAAATACAAAGTTTGATGGAAAATATAATTAATTACGAAACAGATAGCCACTAATGAACGAATGATGATTCGAAAGTTTCAGAAAACTTTGTACATTGATGGTATCGAGCAAAGGAAAAATAGGTCGTCTGAACCTGTCTTCGGAGTGTTTGAAATGCCAAACAGGATTGTCATCTGTACATATAACCAAGACCCACCAATAGGTAAAAGAATAAGAACTTTTACTAAATAGGTTTATTTAGATATCTAATATCTCTTTCAACCTCTAATGGATACTACTTCATCAGATGAACCAGAAGGCTTCAAACCAATTACGACTGATGACATTGCGATGCGAATCTATACCATTAAATCAATTAAAACCGGGATTAAACGACAATCATGAATGTAAAATATTTACAAAACTCAATGCGACAAGGAAATAAATGAAAATAAAATGATTGGCACAAGTATGGATTCAGTTACAACGGACTAGAAGGGTATTTTAATAAAACTATAGAGACCACGACCTTGAATGAAGATGTACAATCGATATGGCATTAGACACTATAGCCGTTTATCGATACTTTCAAGATAACACCCAATCAGATGAAGTATGGCTTCTTCGCATTGTATTTAAAATTACTTAAGTTTTTACAGTAATAACGTTTTAATGCTTTGAGTGACATCTCTCTAACCATATGAAATTATGCTACTCTTAATCATGTTTGCAACTTTCAAGCTTTGTTTGTTATGTTTATCAAATATTTATGTCAGAAAAGTGAAGTGGACACCCTATTATGGGGAAAAAGCATAGATCATTAATTATATAAATAATTAACTCTATTAATTATATGATCGCCTCTATTATATTCTGCCTATCTTTTTTCATCCATAATCTGCTCCTTTACATCAAGGCCTGTTTGCTTTTGTTTTTGTCATTTTTAACTGCATTTCATTGGCACTATCGAAGCCTGGGCTTTAAATTCTGAAAAGATACCACTCGTTTAGTAATGGATATTCCCTTTTTAATTAACGTACAATTATTCAATGACAAAATTTTTGACTTTAACAAATATATACATATATATATGTATAATAACATATATATATATATGTTTTCTATATCATTGATGATCACCATATCATAAAGAAATTACTGGTATTACCATTAAAATGCATATGATGGGTTTATTTAATATTTTAAAATTATATAATTAAGTAAATATAGATAAATAAATATATAAATATATATATATATATATATATATATATATTTATTATATCAACGCTATTCTTAATTGTTCTTATAATTGAAACAACACAAATAACAAAGTGATAAAGTACATTTATTTCGTGAATACAATGTCTCTTACTACAATCATACATATTTATACATTTACGTTAATTGGGTTAATAAGTATTTATCGATATTCAATCCCTAAGCTCCGTTATTACTGCTGTTCCCTTATTTTATTAGTGGGTGAGATTATTCTTATGCGTTTATGTATCTATTTATTATTTATGTGTGTTTTTGCATGTAAAAGGTCATTCTCGATACTGCGAAGAGTGATAACTCTTAGATCTTGTCATTATTGTTTTGATAACTTTCGAGGGGACAACCATTTATTTTAAAATTGATGCCACTGTTATCTATACAATTATTTTCTAGTGATTGATCGTTTCCCCCGCTGCGCAAAGGGTGCATTTTCTAACAGTAGCATGTGATTGTCTTAGCTCCGCTTTTGCGGAGACTTATCATCGTATGCGCCTCTGTTATCTCAACTTCACCTTGTTGCCTCGTATGCACCTCTATTCAACTTCCACCTTGTTACTTCGTCAGTTATTATTTAGTTAAGATTATAGATAGAGGCCTGTAGTTCTTGGCTGGACCTAATGGGTGTTGTTAGAATTTTCTTATCCTTGGCGGTCGATGAGTCTATCTTGGTAAACTTTGAATGTTAGGTCGGGCGCTGTTCTTTGGCAAAGTTAACTGATGGATGAGACCAATAATTTTCGGTTTGGCTTTATGAATTGTGAATGATCGAATTAGGCGAGTTGCCCGTTTTAACATATAGTCGAAATATTTGATTTTCCACGATGATGTACGATTTCTTTATGGCAAATGTTTGCTGGATTCTGCTTATCAATTGCTTCTTGGTACGTCGATATATGCTGCTGCTACGTGAGAATATCATAAGACCTTCGAGCGGGAATGATTAGCATCATTTCCATGAACTGCCACGAGTAATATCTTTAACACAAAGTTGTCATATGGATGTTAAAGCTATTTCACTTGTTACCATTAATGAGGCTGAGGTACTATACTATCTAATGTTAGTTGGGAAAACCACACCGGTGTCCTCATTTTGTTGCGTGGTCTGTGTTTGACCTCAGTAGATACCGCTCCAGATGGTTGTTCGTATGAAATATTCCTGAAGGTATTAGTTCTTCTATCAATCCTGTTCGAAATGATCTTCCTGATTCTGTTAACTGGGTTAGTTTACTAAGTTCTTTTTGTGGGATTTTTGGCTTTTTCTGCCATGCGTCAAATCATCATTATTCCAGGTGAAAATTGGAGTTTTCTCACAGCAACATTGAGTGTCGATCTCATTTGCGCTGCTTGAATGAGTTTGATAATATTGCCCAACCATCAGGAAACAGACCATTTAAAAATCCTCAACGAGCAAGCGTGGAGTCAATCCAGGCTCGATTCACTCTCGAAGTGAAGAAGACATGGTTTCATTCCTTGACGTCAAACTATCGAAGCAAGCGGAGGATTGACACAACCGCTGCAGAAAATCGCTTTCGCCGGACAGCCATTCAAGTAACCATTAACCACATGCCATCGGACGTACGAAGAAGCATTGATAAGCTGAAGATCCGGCGCCTGCTTTGGGAATTGTTAACAAGGCTTTGCCTACTACGTCGGAAAAATCAACTGTTTCCGATCGCTATGCGGCGGCGGGGCGCCACCTGAACAACCTGTTTCCTGAACCTACGTAAGCGATCGAAAATTGCTGTTCATTCTCACCGACGCTACGCAGCAGCGACCTTTATTCGCATTCCGGTTTATTATAATCTCCATGCATCAGCTGACCGAAGGATAACAAAATTCAACAACAATCTACTAGTATCCAGCCAAGAACCAACAGGCCCTCGACTAGAATCAACAAACGTACAATCGGATTGGCAACAAGGTGAAGTTGAGATAACAGAGGCGCATACGAGGCAACAAGGTGAAGTTGAGATAACAGAGGCGCATACGATGACAGAAGTCTCCAAACAGTGTGAGCGTTTAACACGACAATCAACATTAGCGTTGTTACCAAGCGAAAATAGCACCCTTGCGCAGCGGGGTGAAACGATCAACTGTACTGGGAAAAATAGCACTTGTATAGATAACAGTGAACAATTTGCACAAATGGCTAACTCTCAAGTTATCAAAACAATAATGACAAGATCTCAGACATCACTTCGCAATACTGCGAGAATGACCTTTACATGCAAACACACATACACAACACAAACACAAACGCATACACACTCACCTACTAGTCAAAACAAGAAACAGCAGTAATAACGAGTCAGATTTGTCACCGATAACATAACCAATTGACAACCCAAAATGTATAAATATGTTTGATTGTGTAAGAGATGATTAGTATTCACGAAATAAATGGCCTTATCCACTTTGTTATTTGTGTTGTTTTCCTAATTATAAGAATATATATGTATATATATATATATATATATATATATATATATATATATATATATATATATATGAAGGGTCGTATGAACGTATGCATAGCAATTATTTTTAACCATTTGGCAGGGTCATGTGCACGGAGGAAGTTAGATGAGAACTTGACTGACACATTATCTATCACGTATGTTGTAATACTCCTTTCGTGACTATATATATATATATATATATATATATATATATATATATATATATATATATATATATATATATACACTCTTTATATAAATTTTCATATTGAATTTATGTCTGTTATAGAAATATACCTGTGCGTATGTGCATGTTTATGTACGTGTTAGGAATAAGCTATTTAATCATTTATATTTTTATTTATCAAAGCTTTAGGGGGATTTTTGTTAACAACTGTGATTGTTTAACTGTTGATGACCAACACAATGGGGAATCATTCGGGATACTGTCCTTTACGTTGGTGAATCAAATCGAGTCGATATCGGTTGATGCTGTTGCGACCAATGCATCTGGGGCTATTACGCTGTGAAGATATCCAGCAGTGAGTTCGACACCTTCGAACAAAATGAATCCAGACACTTGCTCCTGACATTTGAACGTGAATTGCCGACGGCTGTGTAGCTTAGACGCGTCGTTGGATACATATCATCCAATAAATCTGTTTATACAGGAGGTAATATCCCTTTCTGCTTTGAACTAATTAGATCAAGAAGAGCAAAATATTATTTTGTGACCTGTAAACGTAAATTGCAAAAGGTAATATTATCTAGGCGCGTCATTGTCGAATTTATTTCGGGCAGCTAATCACCGATTTTCCACGTAACTTATTCACACGGGCTTATTAATTCGTTCTGCTTTTAAATTATTAGTTTTTTATGCAAACTAATTTGTATGATAGTCTATAATTACTTGTATTGAAGTCGTTACGGACCGTCTTGACTTCGTCTAGAGAACTGGAGCAGATGTCTGCCCGTGTTGGTTTAACTACCTACGGTAGTGAGGAATGGGCATGCAGCATAGAAGTTTGTCTATTTGAGCAAATCGGCTATGGGATGATGGAGCAATTTGTGGTGGCTAAATATGTATTGATCAGTACGACAGCTCTAACTTGGAATGTTTAAATTAATATAAGTAAGTAAGTTTGAACGAGATTACCACAATGTGTCTTCTTTTGTGCCGAAATTATTTGGTGAGTTATAACGCGACTGAGGATGACCCCTAAAAATAGGGATTGAAGCATTCTGAAAAAATCTGCCTTACTGTGTTTTAATAAATAACAAATGGAATTATAATATTCTGCTCCAAGAGATCTTGGGTGCTAGGGAGTTTGCAGATCGGGATAACTTGAGCGCTTCGGAAACCCATAGGCGACAAACATATAAAAGATAAAATTGGGATGAACATGCTTCGTATTAATTTTCTAAAAGTTTTCTAAAATGTTCCATTCAAAGTTTCGTCGTTTGTCGCAGAACTTATTGTTTTGGGTTTGAAACTCTTTGTAATCGCTTGACAATTCGTGTCCTCGCTTTCTGGCACATCGTGGGAGTCATCACACAATTACACTAAATTAAGAAAATGCAGGTGACAAAACTTTTTCTAACTGAAGTAAATTTTCTTGTTACGTACTCATTACACGAGATTATAACTCTCGTTCATGATGATTTTGCTTTATCCTTCTGGTCCTGGCCAAATTTCTTGTTAGCATTTTACTAATTTCGGTAATCAGTACACACATAAATCGACCGAAATATTTTGAATTATTATCTGGAAAAGCGCAAAATCCAATGTGGACCTGGTATGTGGTTTTTTAGAAGTTTGATTTGACAAACGGATTTTTAAAAGGCATTTTTGTGCGAGAAGAAATTGATTAACTAGCTTATCCTTGCTTTATCAAGTGAAGTTTTAGCGTCTAATGTCTTTATTTTTTATTCCGAATAATTTGGTGTCCTTTTAAGGACCACTTTGTGAACGGTCAACTCACTGAACGAAGAAATATGATACCTATTAAGTCAAGAGAGAAATATAGCTAAATGACATCATTAATGCCTACTCGTAGATCTCTTAAACAATTAACTTCTCCAAAGAATTGTGCATCATGTGTGGACCAGTGCACATTTTTGAACATATGTACGCTAATTAAAATTAAACTACACTGACCACACACCAAATACTGAAGATTCTCTAGATAAGAGCAAGATTTTGAAGAGTGTGTGTGTAAATATATGTGAAACAATCAGTTAAATATGATTAACTGCATGTTTACCTTCATCTAAGTGAAACTACATTGAGCACATAATAGTTAATGGAGTTAAACTTGATAAGCGTACGCCATTTATGTGTGGGCACATACATAAAAAATGCACACGTTAAGCATTGTAAAATTGCGAAATACCAATTCCAATTTTAACTGAAGTTGGGTATAATTAAATGAACGTTGGTTGTGCGGACGATGATAACCATTAGTTTTAATCAAGGTTGCGATCTTAATATAAAAACCTGACCCATTATGTACATATATTTGCCAGTATAAACTTATTATTGTATGGTGTGGAAATGGCAATTCATCCAGTAGACCGGTTTCGTCATTATTGGGAACTCATCACGTACTGTCCAGAAATTGCCTCGGACAGGGCTCGAACATGAGCACTGAACCACTCTTTCGCTAGGATGGCTCAGTGGTTAGAGCACCAGATTCCGAAGCTGACATGCCCAGGTTCGAACCCTGTCCGCGGCGAATTCTAGACAATAGATGGTGAGTTTCTAATATGGACGAAACGGGTCTACTGGATGAAGTTGGGTATGTTGGCATGCTACCATATTTAAAAGCCATTTCACTAAATCGACGTTGTCCAGAACTGAGCTAGCACAAAACATTTGTCTGCGCACTGGCATTATTATGTGGCTGTCCAAGCCCTATTTTAAATTGTACTTGGTTTAGTTTCTTTTTCAACGTTTTATACTTATATATATATATATATATATATATATATATATATATATATATATTTGTGTGCGATTTAATGTTGGCTGTTTTTCTATCTAAACATAAATTCATTTTTATTCTTGTTTCCTGTAAAACAAATCAACACATTTGTGCGAAAGCGCTACTATTTAACTTTATATTTATTAATTAAAGTCATATTATGTAATAATTATTTAGCGCATTTGAGGAATAAATACTTGAGAGTTAGATATCTAATAGCTTTAATCTGATATTTTGATTGGTGTGATGATTGTTATTAGATTTCTGTTGAAGGCGCTGGAAATGAAGCACCAAAAGGTTAATCTGCAGTCACCAAGGTCGGATCGACTAACATTTCCAGTGGTTATTACTAAAGGTATGGAGGCTTTTTGAGTGACAGAACCAATTAGCACACACTCATCACGAACAGAGACACGGAGTGTACTTGACAATTAAGATTAATCCGATTATTTTGGAACTAATAGTGCACGTCATGAAACCTTGAAAGGAAGTGGAGGATATGTTAGATCTAAACCTAATGTTGAGTTCATTAATTTATTGTCGAAGAAGTACGCATATTTTTTTTATTTAGTGGCATAAAATTTTGGACATCATGTATTTTGAGGTGACCTTGTTTATTCCATTTTACTGAACGATACACAATGGGAGCGATTTTCTTTTTTGTATGAATTTTACAACGTGATTAATCCAATTCATTCTTAACAATCAGATTATTGATGAAAAATTTCACTTATTCTTTTAAAGTATGGGGGGGGGGTAATTTTTGTTTACCGATATATAATAAAGTTGTTTACAATTATTTTTATTGCAATCCGATTGACTCCATAGAACTGAAGATCCTATTTTTTTTATTTCAAATATATTTTATTGCGTTGTTATCACTTTCATGAGAAATTTTACTTTATAATTGAATTTATATCTCTGAGAAGAATTGAGCTTTTCCGACGGCCTCAGTAATTGTTGAATTTTTCGGCGATTGCTCAATCAGTACATCTGTGTTCAAACAACGATTAAACAATTTAAGAAAATTCTCATTGAATTATATTTAAAATAGTTTTACTATAACATTATTTAAAATTGCACTAATATTGTATCATGTCTAAACTTGACCATTTCCTCTCTGTTATATGCACCCTCGGTGGAATTATCTATACATTTAAAATCATCTGCATTAAAAATAGAATGTAACATTGAACGTATTTGATATTTCTTCCTATAAAGTTAGAATTTCAGTTAATCTAAACCATGAACCAGAATATTAATGAAATTTAAATTAATCTCCATTCAATATTCAGGTAAAACGGGCCCATATGTGTAAAACATTTATGAGTTTAAACAAAGTTTAGAAACGTTTTAATGAAATACATATTTTCCAGTTGCCTTAATAATTGTATCTTGATGTGATAATATCTGTTATTAAAATTAACTAATTTGAGACTATATTTTTGGTAACTAAATATAAAATAAAATGATTTTCGCGAAAACATATTCATTTGTTACTTGATTCTCGTTTTGCGAACTAGGGTTTTGATGTTCATTGTACCCATTAAGTGTATAAATGACGAAAGTGGTCGTGGAAACCATGTTTCGCAAAATAAGAATCAAGTAATTAATCAATTTTTTGTCACTCAAAACATTTATTTTAAGAAACTCATTAAAAAACAAAATTTTCAGAATTCACCTAGCGGCTCCCCACCAGCTATTGAGCTTTGCATGGTAATGTAGGGAAATATTTATGCGTATATGTATGTGTACATTGAATACCGAAATTAGTTTAATTTTAGCAAGGAATGGGACTATTATTAAAAGGAATAAATATAAATAAGATGTGTATAAATAAGATGGTTTACTTGATTTAAACAATTGTGCCTTCTGTGCTTCATTAATTTAGACTTTATGTATAATTCCTTCGATGCTAAGTTCGTATAACAGTATACGAATAATCACGCCAATTACAAAGAATTTCAAACAAAATATACAAAAGTCTTAAACCAACTATAAAGTTAAGAATGGCACATATTTCAAACACTTCTAAACAATGTATATGCCACTTCAAATGACTTCATTAGAAGTCTCTGTGTCTCGTATGCACACTCTTTATTGTCGATCTGCAAACCTCCGAGTATCCATCACCTATTAGAGCCCGGTATAATGTCTTTTTAGAATTAAGTTAAAGTCGACATTGCATTGTTTTGCGGGATGTTCTGATCTCCCTTTTCTAGCACCATGATCAGCCCCATTTTAACTTACGATCTAATTTAAATATAAAATAAATGCAATTGTGGTAATCTCATTCAAAATGATCTATTTATATTTCTTTTAAGCATTTCTAGTCAGAGTTCACGACAGATCTCTTCAAACAGGCCCATTTAAATAGCTTCAATAAATGAAATCACATCATGATATTTAATTCATTCAAAGATTATGCCCTACTTTTCGTATCCTATGACATCGAATTATATTGTCTCCTTACATTGGCCTTTTAGAACCTTATTTTCATTGCGGTTAGAACAACTTAGAGCGCCACATAATAGTTAGTTCCTGTGTCGATAACGTCTCAAAAAGCATTTCATGATCTTATTTCTCTCACACTATCTACGTATACGTTACACGCGCATGTGTTAAATCCAACTATACGCCTTATGATTTTTAATAAAGTCCACTTTTGTTTCAAGACCGCATACTATTTAAAAACATTACCGGCAGAGATAAAAATCATATCTCACTATATGTTCAAAAAGGTTGCTAATCTGCTCTTAAATAAATTCTTGAGATAACACTGACTTGACGCCTAACTTGTTCGATTCCATCATAGATGACATGATAGCGACTACTGACTATTAATGATAGTTTTTCTAGGGTCTTGCGCAAAAATATTCGTATCGTTATCAATAATTCACATGCTAAAGGGTTTTAATCTATTTAAACATTTATAAAGGATTTTCACAAACTCGTCGTTTGCTGTCTTGGACATTTCTGGATGCGTTTTAATTTTCGCTATTTCACGATCCTTAGCAACTTTCACTCGATTTTTCGCCGAACAGTTTCTCACATGCTGATTTCATTATTTTTCCTAAATTTCAGCAGAGCTAATCTTTATCCAGATTTTCTTTAACAAAGAAAATTCTCACCTATTTCATACTGGTCCTAAATAATATTACTGAATTACATGAGTTACTGCTATAAATTTGCCGACTAAAATTATTCTTGCATCTTCCGTGCCAGTCTCAGTATTAGTATCAAAGAAATACAATTGCAAGTCACAGTAACACACACGTACATATTAATTTAGATTCCAATCCTCTTTCCAATTATCGGGATAGATGTCCTTTGTTGCCAAATAAATGTTTTTAAAAAATACACAAAAGTTATAATATAAATAAAAATTATAATAATAATGGTAGTAGTAGAAGTATTAATACTATTAATACAAATAATACTATTTCTACCTCTTCTACTTTTACTACTACTATTAATAAAAAATGAATATAACTCTAATAATAATAATAATAATAATAATAATAATATTATTATTACAAAAATTCAAACATTTATTATTATAATAATTACAATAATTATTACTAATATTATTATGACTGTTATTATTGTTATTCTCCATCTTCTTCGTTTTCTACTTGTGTTACTTCATCTTATTATTATTTTTAATATTATTATTCACATTCTTCTTCTTTTCTTCTTCGTATAATGATTATTCTTATTATTATTCTTCAAATTATTCTCCTCTTCTCTTTCTACCTCTTCTTTTCTTCTTCATCTTCTTCCTTCTTATAATACAATACAATAATAATAATAATAATAATAATAATAATCATTATTATTATTATTATTATTATTATTATTAGCATTATTATTATTATTATTATTATTCATTTTCTTATTCTTCTTCTTCTGCTTCCTCCACTCATTCTTATAATAATAGTAGAATTTATTATTATTATTATAATTGTAATTATTATTCTTCTGCTTCGTCTTCTTATTATTATTACTACTATTAATATTATAATTTATATTTTTATCCTTCTTCTTCTTCTTCTCCTTCTTCTTCTTAACTTATTATTTATATTATTTATTATTATATTATATTGTATTATATTATATTATATTATATTATATATATTATATTATGTGTTGTATTATTATCATTATCATTGTGTGTGTTTGTTATATATATATTATTATTATATGTGTATTATAATTCTGATTATTATTATTCATTTTCATTTTCTTATTCTGTTTCTTGCTATTCGTTTTCTTGTTCTTGTTCTTGTTTTTCATTCTTCTTATTATTAATATTTTTATTTTTCTCTTTCTTCTTCTTATTCTTTTTAATATTCTTATTCATATTATTATTGTTGTATGTATACATGAACACATATAAATAAACGCAGATATACACATTTTTCTAATTAGGAAGAATAAACACATTAATAACAAAGTGAATAATGGCCATTTATTTCGAGAATACTAAACTTCGCTCAACAATCTTTCATTTATATACATTCTGGATTTTCATTTGAATATGTGGGTGGCAACAAATATGACTCGTATACGAATAGCAAAATTCAACAACAATATACTAGTATCCAGGCTAGACCGAACACGCCCTCGGCTAGAATCAACAAACATTTAAACGGATTGGCAAAAACTGAAGAGGAAATAACAGATGCACATACGATGACAGAAATTTCCAAACAATATGAGTGTTCAACACTGCAATCCGCACTTGCGCTGTTACCAAGTGAAGAACACAAATTTGCGAAAAAAGGTGAAACGAAAGACTACACTCTGAAAAATTGCGCTAGTAAACGTAACAGCGAACAATTTGAACAGATGGTTAATTCTCAAGCCATCAATACAATAATGACTATATCTCAGACATCACTTTAAAATAAAGTGAGAAGGACAGGCACACACACAAACAAAAACGCATACACATTTACCAATCAGCCAAAACAAGAAATAGAAAACCGAGTCATATTTGTTGCCACCCACATATTCAAATGAAAACCCAGAATGTATATAAATGAAAGATTGTAAAGCGAAGTTTAGTATTCTCGAAATAAATGGTCATTATCCACTTTGTTATTAATGTGTTTTTTCTTCCTAATTAGAAATATACTGTGTAATATTCGAAGGAAATGGACATAATAACGAATATATAAATATTTAGAAATATTTGGCAAATACATGCATATTGCAGTTGCATTAGCTCGCCTAAAATTTAACTAATGTTTAGATTACTGTTAAAAGTTACCCTGTTTTATTCGATAGAAGCACAGATCCAAAATCTATATAAATATGTATATGGGAAATTACTCATTCATGTACATTTTAGAAATAAATGATCATATAAAATAGTCTCAGTAGTTTTATCAATTTTCTTTCACATTCCCGTGAATATACTAATGCATATCTGAACTCACGTTGGTCAAATATTTAAACCATTAACGTGTACCATCATGTTACTCGATAGATCAGTACATTATGACAAGTAAAATAAGTAGGTTGTTGTAAATAGGTCCTTACTCTTCCGATAATAGAAGTTTCATTTACCCGGATAAAATTCCTCTTGATATTTATTAATTGATATTTTGATCAACACGCCGGTTGTCTTTACATAACACGCGATCCATATTTCACCCAGTGAAAGAAGCTATCAAAAACATAAATGTCGGAATTTGTCGGTATATGAAGCGGGAATAAACAATAAAGTAATTTTAACTCAATAAAAAATTAAATGAAATTGAAAAGATGAAATTATTGAGAGAAACCAAGAAACGCATTTAAATACCGAAGGCTTTTTTAATAAGAAAGCAAGATAACGGAGAAAAAGAGAAAAAAAAATTCTAGGTGATCACGCAAAATGCCTCATGCATAATTGGATAATTCATTAGCTAAACACGGGAATATAATAAAGTAATAATTAAAAAGTGAAATAAGGGTTACAATCAAACAATAAATTATATATATATATATATATATATATATATATATTATGAACAAAGTCGAACAACGAACTGTATAAGATAAAACAAACGTCAATATTAGAAGAGTGAAGAAGTACGCCAATGATAGAACTGTGAGACAGAATTCCGAGTACATTATATTCATGAAATACGGATCGCCAAGCTAAATGGAACGACCTCAGCCAAATTTTGCGTTAAATCATAAATCAATAAATGCGGCAAAATACGGCGATATTGAAAGCACCATTGTAAAAATCTTTCAGAATTTTATGCTACTTACATCAAACACTTTGGAGCGTAATATACGAGGACACCGCTAAGGACTCAGTTGAATTGAGAACAAATATTGAAAGGTAAGAAAGTTGTTCCCTTGTTGTGGCATTACGATTCACCAACATTCCTTTGGAAGCAACCCAATTAATCCTGTACGATCTTCTCAAGAATAACTGTCCATTCTATCCATTTAACAAAGATGACCTGAAAGAATTCATTCTTATATATACACAGAATGTAGAAGTTTACCCGGAATAACAATATTTTCGTCGAACGAATTGTGTGGGCGTGGAATTTTGTACGGCACCAATTCAGGCTGACGATTTTATTCGCCGTCTAGCAACATGGCCTCAATGGTCTTAGATCTATTATAGAGAACTTTAAGATTTACCGAAATTATGTGTATGAACTGCTCCTCGTCTTTCCTAGATCAGCTGATTCGCCATGAGCCCTAGAAGAGGAAAATAGCATGGATGGAATTATAACATTAAAAGTAGAAGGAGAGTTAAAAAAGCGTTTCCTTACTTGGCCATTCAGTTTATTCAGGAACCTAAAGAGCAAACAGCTCTGATCATAAATTAAAAGAAGATTAATCTATAATTGGATGATGTGTTACGGAACAATGTATACCACCGAAAGCTTTAGTAATGTAAAAATGGGACCCAGAGAACTGCACACAACAGACAATGAGATTAGATGAGATCATATAAGTTTTATTTACTGAGGGGAATTGCCGGACACATTTATTTCGAGTGGGCCAAATTGAGTAACATCAGTAAAAATTCTCAATGTAAATCAAAATTTCGTTTTTAATGCTCAACGATGTATAACAGTAGACGATGAAGGAAATCTTCCATTGTCATTCCAATTGCCTAATTTCTACAGGTCTGAACTTATCTCTAACGGTATTTAAGCAAATCAGATTAAACTCTGCGGCTATATCATTCAGCATTGACATTGGATATTTACAAACCAAAATATGGTGACATATTACGGGTCACATAGTTAATACAGACCATAAATATGAACCTGAAAATTTTTCAGAAATTTACACGAAATTATCGGTAAAGCCTTTGATAATATTTCAGGAACTTGGTATCGAATAGTGGGGGCCCGATCTAAACACGCAAACGTTCCCTCAAAATATATTCAGTTGAACTGGATCACGATTAATAAAATTAAAGATGTGGCAGACATGAATATCCCATTAAAATTTTCATTCTAATAGGGAATAACATCAGGATTAAGGTCTATAATGACATCATAGTCAGCAATAATATTATCACCTGCGAGAAGAACCTACTTTTGAACGAAAGCGAAATATTTTGACGCTGTTTAAAATCATTGTTGCGACTACAATTTCTCAGACCCGTACTGGTCAAATTTATGAGTAAGGAAACAGAGTGTCCGAGGATAAAAAAAACAAACTACTGAAATAAAACAACTAATAATTTTATAAGAAGTGTTATCTTTATTAGTGCACGTACGTAAACCAACTAATAGAAATTAATTATTATACGCAAAGTTATCATAGGCAGGGGCTTCATAAAATGCAGACTTGCGTTAGCTGCACAGAAGTATACAATTAGAAAATAATGAATTGCGTGGATGGTGTGATAAAAGTTCTTTAAATCAAGATCGCGAAAATGAGATAAACACTAATCCAATTTAAATTAACAAATCGCACAACGTAGAAAAAATAAAATCATCCGCACGCACTGAATCATTTCGATCTTCCATAGCTATGATCAAGCACGATGGAAAACTGACTAACGAGGATAAAGCCGCAACCCATATCGTTTAGTGGTAAAAAGGGTAGACGAGGAATGCGAAACATAGACACCAGATTAAGTCGGCTATAGCAAACTTTACCAACAGACTTGATTAGTATGGTGAAAAATATTATTGAGTTTACCGTTAGCCACATCAAAATTGGCAACCATTGAATAGAGAAATATTCCTTGTTGCGGAGAACCAATATATATGCAGTTGTGTAATAGGTATTTTTTATTTAATAGCAAATTATTTCTACAAGGGACGAAAGAATATACACATAGGATGTAACCTCATGTACACATGCGTTTCGTCCTTAATGGCAACTGATCAGTGAGAGCCGGTTGTTTGATTTATATGCTAAAAGGCTATCTGTTAAATATGAGCTTACTTTAAACATAATGAATATGACGATTCAATATTCGGAGGAACGTTAATTTGAACTGATTAACAAGAAAACTGAAATGAGACTTAAGTTACTTCATTTTTGTATGCAGATGATTTTAAATGTATAGAGAATTTTACTGATTCCGCGCGTAATAGAAGGATGATAACGATCGGGCTCAGACGTAATAGAAGTTAGGAAATTTAAGACTAATGATACTGTAACTAATCGAGAGGTAAATATTTCTAAAATACAAGTGGAAATGCTGGAAATGCCTAATCGTGGTTGAAATACAGCTATCCAGATTGATAAGAGCCAATAAATGAGATAATTACTGAGTCCTTTAATACAGCACTATTCCTATCAGTAAAAAATAAGGTTAACTTTGAATTAGGTATAGCCATAAATGTGTTAACGCACGAAGAGGCAAAATAGAAACCAAATTATGACAATAAATTATCAGAAAAGAGTTAATAACAAAAATATGATATATTTGAAAACCCAGAAGGAGTGACGGTTCTGATGTGTCAGTTGCACGATATATGAACATTACAGAAGTATACGTTAAGGTAAATGTGGAAAATTCTTATAAGTTACAGGGAGCGGTTAAATTATTGATCAATAATATGGTTTCTAAGAGTAAATTAGACCAGGCATATGATAATACTGTCATACAAGGAATAGAGTTGCGCCCAGAATTTTTGGTTAAAAAAGCATAAAACAGTTGACCTATTGAGAATTATTGTCAATGTTCAACATGCTCCAATAAATAAAATGTCCAACATCCTATGTCACAGAATAATAAAATATTCGTATTTATTGGAACATACATTGATGAATTCATACAATTTGATTGATATTGTCGAGAAAATTGATCGAAATCAAAACGATAGATTTGCAAGCTTAGATGCGGTGTCAATGTACTTCAATATATCAGTACTCAAATCACTAGATTATTTTCATCATTTCCTGGCTGATCATCCGGTAACATTAGAAGGAAGTAAAATGACCTTGAAACAGGTTATGTTGATGATGAACAAATGTATGCCTTTTTAAGTTTTAGCAAGAAAATTTATAAGCAATTCAAAGGTGTTTCAATGAGACAAACACAGTCAGTTCCAATAGAAAATACCTTCATGCATTACATGGAACAACTTCTTAGATATGACACCCCTAAATCCAAAACAGTCTGTAAGATGCTTGGATGATATATTAGTTATTTAGAATGATGGGGAGGGAGACACGATGCAGTTTTTAAACTTAGCCAATCAAGTGAGTGATCTCAAATTACAGATTGAAGAGGAGCCATATGGTGAATTACCGTTTCTGGATGTGAAATATAATAACCATAGTACAAAATGAGAAGGAAATGTCTGGATGAAAGACACTTAACCTGGTATCTTTCTTAATTTAAAGTCAGATCATCCCTACAGAATGGAAATCGGTATCTTGCGATTAAGGGAACTTAGAAGATTGAGATTAACAGATTTAAAACATAATGAGGTTACATTGGGTAAGCTGCGACATATATTCAGTGCTAATGGATACCCTCTTTAGTTAATATTCGCAACTATGATGAGTGGCATATTTAAGTGTATTCTTAATTGAATATACGTGAAGTAAAATGGAACAAAGTGGTTTGGAGGTTTTTGATAACACCCGACACCAACTAAGTAGGAAAACAAAAACAATAACAGCAAAATACAATATAATTACCAGTTAAAAAACCCCCACCCTTGGCGCCATAATTCCCAATGCAAAAGAATAAGTTAATATGCCAAACACACCAGAAATGCATGTAAGGAATGTAACCACATTTATTTTGGTGAGACCATGCGCCAAATTAATGTAAGAAGAGGGCAATATAAAACTGCATACAAATATGGGAATGTTAAAAAATCAGATAATGCACGTCATACATTAGAGGCAGGAAATGCAAATAATTTTGATGATTGCAGACTCATATCAATATATGTTCGCAATAGATGGACAAGAGTAATTAGAATATCTATCGGAATTAACTTGACAGGGGACATAATGTAGGAAACAGCCGTAGAAAAATCACAAGGCTCGATTTGGTACACAGAAATAAATAATGACAGAAAGCGAAGGGTACATGAATAAGATTCGGAAACTCTCTGAAGAAAAAGAATAAGACCATTGGATTTAAATTAACTTACAGATGACAAAGAATGAATAATTATCGATTTTTAAAATCTAAACGTACATCGGTTTCGCGGGCGGTGATACAAATTATATTTAATCAAGATTGAGATTTGATATAAACACCTGACCCATTATGTACATACGTTTTCATTATAAACTAAGTATTGTATAGTGTAGAAAAGTCAATTCATCCAGTAGACCGGTTTCGTCCTTACTGGGAACTCATCACGTACTGTCCAGAATTTGCCGCGGAAAGGGCTCAAACCCGGTTTCGTCTGCATCGGTACTATAGGACTAAAGGGATGCTATATAGGCTCTACTTAAAGGAAAGGCTAACCAAGAAACATTAGTTGGTATATAACTGAAAATTGTGTGTGGTGTGCGGCAGAGTAGCTCAGTGTTTGGAGCACCAGTTTCCGAAGCAGACATGCCATGGTTCGAGCCCTGTCCGCGGCAACTTTTGGACAGTATGTGATAAGTTCCCAGTAACGACGAAACCGGTCTACTGGAGGAATTGCCTTTTCTACTTTATACAATATTTCGTTTATACAGATAAATTTATGTACATAATGGGTCAGGTGTTTATATCAAGATCTTTTATTTAACTTTTGGATTAGCTAATAATTTAAGCCTTTATTGTTTGTTAAACTTTTGTATTTATTAACTTAGGTGCTTTTTGAACTGTAAAACTTGTTATAAAAAACCTTTATGATAAATAGCACATTTACTCGTCAATAAAATTATACTCTTTCATTCAGTAGGTACGTTTCAGATTTTATTTATCACCTTCATTGGTTTTAACTTATCTTAATTAAATTTAGTAACACGATATCATCTGAGCATTTTTATTATTAAAGGAACATTGATTGCGCGAGCGGTGATAACAATTACATGAATCAAAGTTGTGGTCACGATATAAACAATTGAATCATTATGTATTACATTTTTCAGTATAAAATAAGCATTTTATAGTGTAGAAAAGCAATTCATACAGCAGACCGGTTTCGTCCTTATGTGGAACTCTTCACTTACTGTCCAGAATTTGCTGCTGATAGGGTTCGAATCTCGGCACATCTGCTCTGGAATTTGGTGCTCTAAACACTGAGCCACCCTGCCAGACTATACACAGATTTCTTCTATATACTAAATAAAGTTTCTTGGTAAGACGTTCCTGTAGGTGGAGCCTATATAGCATCCCTTTAGATCTAAAGATTTAACTAACAATCCACAATTTGTCATTATAGAACAGTAACCACGTTACATGGGGAAATGGTATTGATATGAACATTTATGTTAATAAACGATCAATGGTGGTGCGGGCGGAGTGATTAGAGCACCAGATTTATAGGCAGACGTGCCGAGGTTCGAGCTCTGTCCGCGGCAAATTCGTGACGGAACGTGAAGAGTTCCGAATAAGGAGGAAAGCGGTCTACCAGATCAATTTCCCTTTCTACACTGACAAATGTATGTACATAATGGGTCAGGTTTTTATATCTTCAGCATTTTCCTTGAAAAGATTTTTCTACTGGCGTATTTACATTATCTTTTCTACTTCCTAACTAGAGAGGCAACACGTAAATACTTATTATAATAATCAAGGTTGCGGTCTTGATCTAAACACCTGACCCATTAATTACTTACATATGTCAGTATAAAGTAAGAATTGTATAGTGAAGAAATGACAATTCATCCAGTAGATCGGTTTCGTCCTTATTGGGAACTCATAAAGTACTGGTTCGAATTTGGCACGAACAGGAATTGAACCTAGGCACGTTTGCTTCGGAATCTGGTGCTCTAACAACTGAGCCATCCTACCGCTCAGTGGTTAGATCACCAGATTCCGAAGCAAACGTGCCTTCGTTCGATTCCTGTCCGTGTCAAATTCGAGCCAGTACTTGATTAGTTCCCAATAAGGACGAAACCGGTCTACTGGATGAATTGCCTTTTCTACACTATACAATTCTTAGATTATAATAATTGTAATCACCACCCGCGCAACCAATGTTCGATTAATTACGTAAATACTTAATTTACTACAGTGTGTGTTAAAAGATTTTTCTGACGTGTGCAAAGTTGAATTGATATCAAATAATTTAATTTCACTTATGTGAACGCATGCGTGCAGTCTATTATATGTAGGTGACTACTTCTAAGTCCAAAAAAACACACACATAGGGATGATGTAAGCGTATCTAGTGAATCGCCAGCAGGTATTAATGAATCACTATGCAGACACATGCAATCGAACACCTAAATGACAAAGTCAGTTATGGTAAAGAGATCTATCTACCAGTAAGCTTAAATGAATCTGTTTAAACTAAATATACCATTAAATTTAATGGTTGCAAATTTCTTGATGAGATGAGCTTACACTGAAAAAGGATCCGATATAGAAAGCCGAAATATTCGCAGTAAATATTGGATAAAAATCTATTTTTCGTAACAATAGGGCCAGGTAATGATAAACGTAATTCCGAACTTGTCAGTAGGTACAACTGACGATAATTTCGAAATGTTATGTGATTTTTAAAAATTTTGGATTGATATATGTTTAGGATCGAAACACTTATTTGTAAGAAATTAATATAAAAATTGACTCGCCATCTAGGTTTTCTGTTCCCTTAACAAAAACTATACAATGCTCATTATGTGCATATAACAGGTTTACATTTTCTTTGAAAAATATAGTTATTTTTATTTAACAGGATGTTAAGCTCGCTTTCGTTTATTTTTTTAGAAAATTGTGCGCTGCCATCTTGTTGGTCGAAGATTATACTTTTTCGTTAACATTTCTACAATCTCCTTCAGAGCCGCACACATTATGGTCCATACGTATACATAGACAGAAACAAAAAGGAACACACAATTAAAATAAAAATTCATTTCATATTTTTTTAAATACTCAGTTTCATATACATATTTAAGTAAAAACAGTTTGTTCATTTTTATAAGCAAAAAAATGTAATCTAATCTTACTATTCTTAAGTGTTAGCCATGAACTATTGCCAATAGCCTATGACTGAGATTTATCTTCCACAAACGAGAATAAATTTGATTCTTCAAACTTTTGTATGCTGCGTATACAAAACAGTTTAAGTGCCCATGTTTGAATATCATGGGTTTTGGGTTCATACTTGCTATGGTGGAGCCATCCAGGGCGTTTCTATTTCGTTTTTCTGAAATTTAAACAGTTTCTGCGGCAACACCTTTTATATTACACTCCTATGGCTAAGCATATGGATTGATGTCGATGAATAAAGCAAGGAACTAATTAATCTGCACTGCTTAGCCGACTGGAAATTCTACCGACGCTCCGAGCTTGCCGATTACCTAAGAAACAAATAACCCTTTATATGCCTGGACTTCTCTTTGATACATAACGTGGTTTTTTTAATCAAAATGTCATATTTAATTATTTACTCGATGGCGTTACGTAATAGTCCAAACCATCTTCTCACAAAAGCATATTATGCAAGATAGAATAGCAAATGGAGCAATTGCGGGCAATTTATGTTTTGGTTTGCAGCCTACATCGGAGAATTGAGCGAAAAAGTGACCTATTTATCTTAACTGGCACGGGACGGCGCATTTTAGCGAGAATTTAAAAAAAATGTAACAAACTTTGTAGCAAGGCATGCATTGTTGGAGAGGTCAGTCGATAATTACAGGTTTTAGCTATTTAGGTTATGATTTAAACTCAGGGTATCCTGCGCCATTAATGCGAGTTTTGTCATCGCGAAAATCACCTTAATTAAACGAGAAAATTACAATCGATTACGTCCTTTTTATAAGTTGAAGCAATCGCAGATTTACGCGCAGCTTCTGGCAATTAAATTTAATTCTTCTTTTGTGATAGATGCGTTTTTATATCTAATCGGCGAAATAATTTTAATTATCGAAAATTGAAGCCACCATTTGCTTTTGTCGCTTTGCTAATACAGACAGCAAATTTGACTTATCTCATTTTAAATTGGAATTCCGTTTTGGCCTTTCCTGGAGTTTTGCTTATTCTGTATTTCTGCATTTTCAAGATAAATTCGTTTCTTGTAACCAGTATTTTTTGAAAATGCATACGCACAAGAACACTCATATAATGCACAGGCTGACGCATGCCCTCACGAAATAGATGAGCATAGTTGCACAAACACCAACACAAACACACGCTTAGTGATAAGCCTCCGTTTCAAACAATTCAAAAACAAAGACAAGTTGATCTGCGCACAATTGAAATGACTGAATTTCAGTAAAAAAATTGCATAGCCTATTACACTGCCCTTCCAAGCGTTTCTTGTCTTTATGACAGTTTCTTTTGTTATTTTCACATTATTGTTTTCAAATATTGCCTTTTATTCAGTTTAAATAAAATGTATCATCTGATGCTGAGAAATGCGTGGACGTATTTAATTACACTAGCATATTTTCTGTCAACGCAACAGTAAACAGATCGATTATAATTTTGCGCCTTGTTTAACCACGTGAAAACTATGCATATTAGTTATGATTGTAAAATGATCACTTAGTTTGACATTTAATTGTAAAAATATTTTTTCAAGTGTTAACAAGTAAATTAATTTGTCCGATCCTATTATATTTACAAAATTTTACTATTCGTTTGGTTAAACTTTGAAAGGAAATAAATGATTTGTAAAAACAAGCAGCTTCTTCCACTGCCATGATTATAAAGCAAACAAAAAAATAATTTAGTTAACTAAGAACTCCGAAATGCTGAATTTAAATCTTGGCGCGAACGAATAAATAAGGTAACTAGTGCGGTGTTGCCAGGTTTCAACGAGTAAAAATGTCGCTTCTCTGTGGAGTTTCTCGTCAAAATGGCAATGAGGATAAGGCTAATAAGGCAATTGAAAAAAATCTGAAGAAAGCGCAGAAACAGCGTCTTCTCACGCATCGAATACCAGTTGTTGGAGCAGGTGAATCGGGAAAATCTACTCTAATTAAACAGATGCAAATTCTTTATATAAATGGCTTTTCTACGGAGGAACGTCAAAAGAAAGTTGAATCAATTAGGCGAAATCTGAGGGACAGCCTTGCTGTCAAGGCTGGGCGCAATGCGTAACCTTGAACCGAAGACAGAGCTGGAAAAACCGGAAAATCAGGAGAATGTTGACTACATGCTGACTGCAACAGTTGCACTCGATTTTGACTATCCTGAAGAATTTTTCTCGCGAGCTAGTGCCCTCTGGCAGGATAAAGGTGTGCAGGCCTGCTTTAAGCGTGCAAATGAATATCAACTGATAGATTCAGCAAAATACTTTCTCGATAAATGTCAAACAGTCGGACAGCGTGATTATCTGCCCAGTGATCAAGACATCCTACGATGTCGTGTTCTCACATCGGGTATTTTTGAAACAACATTCTCTGTGGGTAAAATTTTCTTTCACATGTTTGATGTCGGAGGGCAAAGAGATGAACGACGAAAATGGATTCAGGTTTGTGCAAATTCTTGAAAGCCTTCTTTCATTCAATCTGATTAATTGAATGGCGCTTGATTCAAACATTTATCTATTTATAGTTTTAAATTCGCGAAACGGATAGAAAATCCTTCCTAGATATTAACATTACATGTAAAACTCTTTAAAGTGGCCACGGGTTTATCCATTTTCATACCTGGACCACCGGTGAGGTAACATATGTTACACTCGTTTAGGTATGTAGTCATTGGGCTTTATGAGGAAGCTTGAGTAAAGTTAGTACAGATGGACCTTCACAGGTGCAAGAACGGTAGGGTAAATTGTGGCAAATATGCCGGTGACACACGGTTTCATGTTTACTGGAATACGTTTGGAAGTCTATAATATGCGCTATAACCATAAAAATACAAGAATCTTAAAGTCAACGTTTCAATCAACTATAATGTACAGGGGACTACCATGGAGAGCGACACGTTGAAACATTTATGTTTTTTCTCTCGTGAACCGATGACACACAGGGAAGATAAATAATGTGCCCGTTTGTATAAGTGATGAAAAATAGGATGGGTATCTATTGCATGTTTTCAAACTTCATTTACGTAATTGCTCGCGGTCTCTCCTTCTTTGGTGGGAAATGTTGCGGGGAAGTTATTTTATTTTTCGCAAACTTACAAAATTTACAATCAATTGCGAAAGGGGCTTAGAGAACGGCTTCCATCTAAGATATATGTTAAATATTTATGCACTGAACTAGAAAAAAAATACAATCCTTCTGATCTTTATAAATTTTGATTATGATAATACTTTCTTTTGGTTGAGTGAAAGACAAGGGATAATTGTGATCAGCGTCATACCTTCTGAAAATTCTTTATTTACATTCTGTATTATTAAATTGAAAAGTTATGCATTATATCATCATATAAGTCAACACTACAAATAATCAATTGCTAACATAGTTCTCATTTTTGTATTATGTTATCCTAAAATTATACCTGAATTTGTCACTATCAGGTCCGTGAATTTCGATGATGAATCTAAATAATTATTTATATAATCAATTATTCTACAAATGCAATTAATTTAAAGACCGGGCCTTTTCCTTTATCATAAAAGCTGTAATAACATTGATATAATGTATGCGGTGATATTAATACTGCTAAATTTTCTGATGTTGATATATCAGTTCATCATAACTAGAGAGATTTATTTATCATATGAGACTAATTGACATATTTAAGATGGAATATCTTTATATAATGTAAATTTTTCTAATATTATTATCTATTTGATGTAACATGGGTGGTTTGAATCCAAATAAATATATTATATTCTATTCTATTCTAACAACCGTGGAAGCAAGGATAGCTAAATTTACTTTCTTGATGGCTACTTATCGGTGTCAACATTAACATTAGAGAGTGAAGGTAGAATTTATTTACAGTTCGATATTAACTTTAACAGGTTGCCCTTATTAAGGAAAATGTACATCCATGCTTTTTCCTCGGAATCACAAGGAAGTTATTTCAAATGCTTTTAAAGTTGAAGCCTTAAAAATTTGTTAACTGACATAAAAAGCACGACGTCTTTTCGACCAGAGAGCGTAAGAGCGATACGAGGAATGTTATGAATTTTGAAATACTACTGTTGATTGCTAAAACAAATTTACTGTATGACAAAATTCCGTATTTTGCAAGATTCATGCAACAAAGAAATATTATATGCATTTATCATTTACACAAATGAAATGTAATAAATTATGTTAAATATAACAAATGTAGTTATTGCATTCTCTTCGAAGAATTAGCGCATTAAAAGATTTTTAATGTAAATGCCAAATAAACAGAAAAAACAATAAGAGAGAGAGGGTTCTAGGCAGTTCAAGTGAGAGAGGGAGTCCGAGGCAGTGCAAGAGAGAGAGAGAGCGAGAGACAGGGTCACGAAGAGAATCTCAGAGAAAAGGAGAGAGAGTGATATAATAAAAAAGAGCTTTAGAGATAGACAAATAGGCGTTTAAGGGAAAGAAATGAGAATTTTATAAAAGAATTATCAGAGAAAAATGAAAAGTTCGAACGAAAATGAGAGTTTGATAGAGAGTGGATCAAAAAGAGAGGGAGAGTCAGACGAAGAGGCATTTAAGCGAAGGAGAGCGAGTTTAAGAGAGAAGGGCCGAGTAAGAGTGAGGGAGAGAGGTACAGAGAGATACAGAGAAAGAGGGTTTGAGGGAGAGAAAGAGAGGAGAAGAGGGTCGGAGAGAGAGAAACAGAGAAACAGAGACTTTTGGATAGAGAGAGAGAGAGAGAGAGAGAGAGAATTTTGGAGAGAGAGAGAGAGAGAGAGAGAGAGAGAGACTTTGAGAGAGAGAGAGAATTTTGAGAGAGAGAGAGAGAGAGAGAGAGAGAGAGAGAGAGAGAGAGAGAGAGAGAGAGAGAGAGAGAGAGAGAGAGAGAGAGAGAGAGAGAGAGAGAGAGAGAGAGAGAGAGAGAGAGAGAGAGAGAGAGAGAGAGAGAGAGAGAGAGAGAGAGAGAGAGAGAGAGAGAGAGAGAGAGAGAGAGAGAGAGAGAGAGAGAGAGAGAGAGAGAGAGAGAGAGAGAGAGAGAGAGAGAGAGAGAGAGAGAGAGAGAGAGAGAGAGAGAGAGAGAGAGAGAGAGAGAGAGAGAGAGAGAGAGAGAGAGAGAGAGAGAGAGAGAGAGAGAGAGAGAGAGAGAGAGAGAGAGAGAGAGAGAGAGAGAGAGAGAGAGAGAGAGAGAGAGAGAGAGAGAGAGAGAGAGAGAGAGAGAGAGAGAGAGAGAGAGAGAGAGAGAGAGAGAGAGAGAGAGAGAAGAAAAGCGAAACCAGCAAGCATTCATTTATTTACATGTCGTATATCACAGTTTACTTATAAATAACCTGTACGTAAGCAGAAATTTAGAGTGATACGCGAGACATTTAATTAATTTGAAAATTCCATATTTTACATTCTCATCCCGTTAACATAATAGAAATATATTTTCTATTACAGTTAAATACTGTTTGTTGCGTTTGATGGCGTAATACCGGCTCCTACTGATGAGTCGCCAGTAAGTACGAAACGAATGTGCATGAGATTATACTTTCCGTTCATGCTGCATTTGGTTTATCTTTCTGGTCACAACTGAACTAATTTGTTACTAGGTTCGCAAACCTAATACATACCTTCATAAGAGCATATTTCGCAACAAACAGTATTTAACTGTAATATATTGAATTGAATGATGTCATGCTTACCGCGAAATGTGATAACTGATATCGATGAAGGCCAGAGTGTATGGTTTAACTGGAGTAACAGGTGTTCGGAAATTGTTGTAATTCTCAATTTGGGTGAACTTTAGCATAAATTTATATCCATCAGGTTTAAGTAATATAAAAATTTGACTCCTGGAAACCATAGTGTTAGTATCCGGTACTCATCGATTTCAAAAAGGTATCAGTTACCAACACAATAGCCATAGTGTCAGTATCATTTACAGACCCGGTATATATATTATATCGTGTGAGTTAGCATTGAAGTCGCATTGTCGTTGACTTTAGATTATGTTAGCTTCACTATTACAGGTTTACACATCTGTCTAGGAGATTGTACCGTCCTATTATTCCACATTCTTCTACCAAATATATAGTGGTTAAAGGGCGTGTATTACCTGCTCCTACTGATGAGTCGCCAGTAAGCATGAAACGGGTGTTCGCGAGGATTATACTTTCCGTTCATGCTGCCTTTGGTTTATCCTTCTGGTCACAACTGAACTAATTTGTTACTAGGTTCGCAACACCTAATACATACTTGCATATATTTTCTATTGTTTATATTTGAGAAAATACCAAAAAAATCTTCACTTTTTTACCTCCTTTAACTTTGCTTTTTACAATAAGAAGGCAGTTTCAATTTTTTATTAACTCGTTTTTTAATTGGCAGGTAAATGAGATATTTTCTCAAGCGCTTCACTCGTTTTTACATCTATTTTAGTTGAAAATAATCCACTGAATACCACTGGTAATGTAAATTCTGTACGTTCACCATTAACGAGACATTTCGTAATGCTTTAAATTTCCAACAGGACGATAATATAAGCAAATATTTTCTGACTAATTTTAATAATTCTTATCTTATGTTATAATAATCGGTGTTTAACTTCGCCTTTGCCAAATTATCAGTTCTAGTCAAATAACTTCTAGTTTCTAAGTTACAGAATAATTTCTAATCGAGTGGGTTCTTATTTTTGAACCGCATTACATTGTGTTTGTCTAAAATCTCACAAATCTGATGCTAATTATCGAAATTTATAGAACACTCATTTTACAAACAAACCATAACCGTCGAAGTCAAATGTCTTCATGTATCTTCATATTCTTATTTCTCGCTGTAGCGATAAAATTTGACTCTTGTGTCAGCATTTAAATTGCATTTATATAAGCATTATATATTGTAAAGAAGGAAATTCATCGATTATACTGCTTTCATTCTTATAGCGAATTCATTAAACACTTTCGAGAATTTTGCCGCGGACAGCACTTAAAGAGTTAACAGTAAGCACAAACTTGTCTACTGAATGATTTGCTTCTGCTACTCTATACCTTGTGTATTTAATGAGATTGGCGTTTATATTAATCTTGCAACCTTGATTTAAAAAAATGAAATTTATTGTCCCTATTGAAAAAATTTTCATCTAGTCTTTAAATTTTCCCTACTAAGTCAAATAGTTGATTTCATCTGGTATACCTCGAAAATTCGTATTTAAGTGGATTATAAGTCATTCCAGAATTAAACGGAAAACTGATATCTTACTATTCCAGAAAAAGGATTGTGTTATTTGTTTTAACACTCTTATATCTTATTGCTTAATTTTTTCTTAAAATATCCTGCAGAATAATTTTAAAATCGGCCAAACAAAGCATTAGCACTGTAAGAAAAATGCTTTTGTAGCATACTGTGATATATATTCATAAAAGGGATTTCCTATTTTTATTAATAATTTTACTCAACTTGCTTCATTAATTCACCATCGAGTTGAACAAGTCGATCAGATTGGCGCATGCCCAAAATTTCAAGAAGACGTGATCAGTAATCGAATTTTATTATCGAAGTTTGCGATTCAACTGTGATGCTTCCAGAAATTCATCCTGAATATCACTTTTTCGATTTTCCCGTTCTATCCTTAAGCGTGCAAGATGTCGATGCTCAAGGCAGTTGTTTGCAGTTCAGGTTGCATAATTCTAAGCGGTGGATCACTCGACTCGTGTGTCGATGAAGAACGTTGCCATCTGTGTGAATTAATGCTACACTTAGCGATGTCTTTTAGTTGTTATTTGCCTATTACTACTGTTGCCTCTCTCAACGTTCCCACATAAACGGTTCTCGTCTTTCATTGGAAGAGGAATTTGACGTAAAAATGAATCAAAATTGAAGAATAAACTAAAATAGTTTTAATCTCAATTTAATGGGCAACGTTTCACATGTCGCATATGTGAATGTTACTATATATTGGATAACAGCTTGCCTTCGGAATAAATAACAAAATAAAATATTGGGAAATCGATGCTGCCGTCCAGCGGGGTTGAGTGTGGGTACCTGTGATCTCCACGGATCAACATTTCCCGAAATTAGAGAACTTCCATGCAGATACCCCAGCGGTTTGCCACTTGTTATCTTATTACTTTTATTACCTAATAGGTTGAGTTAATGATAAACTAAAAAATATTCTACTAGTCTCATTTCATTTTCCACAAAAGCCTACTTTACACCTGGAACTAAGAATAATTTTTTCTACTTTTAATCAATTTAGTTATATAAGGCGGCTTTCTACAGCGATTGATGCTCCCATAAAACATTTACATTCTGGCTCAGTAATTAGAGCAACAGATTCAGAAGGATGGCTCAGTGGTTAGAGCACCAGGTTCCGAAGCAGACGTGCCCAGGTTCGAGTCCTGTCCGCGGCAAATTCTGGCCAGTACATAATGAGTTCCCAATAAGGACGAAACCGGTCTACTGGATGAATTGCCTTTTCTACACTATACAATTCTTAGATTATACTGACATGTAAGTAATTAATGGGTCAGGTGTTTATATCAAGACCGCAACCTTGATTATAATAATAGATTCAGAAGAAGACGAACCCCATTCGCGGAAAATTCTGGACAGTACGTGGAGAGCTCCCAATAATGACGAAGCTGGTCTACTGGATGAATTGCCTTTTCTACATTTCGCTAAACTTTGTTTATATTTTGCAAATCTAAGTAATTAATGGGTCATGTGTTAATATCAAGATCGCATCCTTGATAAACGAGTAATTGTTATCACCGCCCTCGCAACCAATTTTTGTTTAATTATATAAATATTTTCGATATTACTGACGCCAAAGGTTTATAATGACAAAAATTTCAATGTAGCATTTTTCGACTTGAATAATTTGAATACTGGATCTCGAGGATATAAAGTAGGAGAAATATTTTTCCGTTAAACTCGGTTAAAACGGAATATTGAATCTGTAGCCAGAACTTAAGATAGGAATCGTACTAGCTGTTAGTGAGAATAAGCAGATATTATTCTCTGTAATTTTAAACAAAAACTTCGATGAAATAATTGTAAATCGTTTTGTCTGATTACTTTTTAAATCGTTTTTAATGTTAGAAAAACGTTCTAAAATTGGCAGTGTTTTTGAATTGCGCTTGTCGCCTAATAAAGTCTAATGCTAAGAGCATTTTAAATTTCTTCTTAATCTGCTTTTTTCAGTCTTTCTTAAAAATGCATTATGGAAGTGGAAAAACTGAGTATTTCACGAAAACAGTTTTTTTAATTTACGATGGAATTAATTGCAATCCTTCCATTCAGTGATAGCGGTGCAAATGATAAATTTTTTCTGAACGAGTTTCGAGCTACCTTTGAGATATTAAATTTAGAAGGTATTTCGTTTAATTAAGGTAAATTAGACAATTTGAAAACATATTTTGACGTCGCTGTGACTATGCAAAGGCTGCATTTTAAATGCAATTTCATTCTGACCTTGGTGATTTTCCCGAATTAACAACCTAAGCAAACGGATTTTGCCCAAGGTTTGCATTGCAAGAACATTTTAGCCTAACAACATAAGGTAAAAATACTATAAATTTATGCAATTTCATTTTTATAGGCTGCTATATATACACACAAACACACACACAGTTATATATATATATATATAGTATATATATATATATATATATATATATATATATATATATTCAAAGTACCCTCCAATGTGCAAAAATAAAAAGAAATTTTATCAGATACAAGAAACGCTGCTTTCTCAATATCATATCAAGTATCTACAAATTAACATCTCTTTCTATATGTAAATTGAAAGGTAAAACAAGATAGAAATATGTTAACATGAAGAGAGTGTGAATTGAGGTAAACAACTACTCAATTGCGTGCGTCAACTCCAGTTCAAGCTCAATGCCTGAACATGCTTCTTCTGTTTGCATAAATCCGGCTGCAATTTGTTTATCCATAAGGTTTCAAATGTGGATAGCTCCCTTTTTTATTGAATTTGGTTATTATTTTAAATGCTAAGTCTGGAGAACATACGTGTGATGTTTTAACAATGTATTGCGCAATTGCAGACCTGTATTCACCATTTGAATTAAAACAGGCCTTTAAGTTACAATATCCTCTCATTCGAGTAATAAACCGTTTGGTCGATCAGCCTACGTAAGTTGATCGATAACTTGCGCATGTATATTGGTAAATAATATTTGATGTCGACATTAACGGCTGTTTCTCATTGATTGCTGTTAACGGCAAGTGTGTTACCCCAAATAACACGCGTACTTTAGCTGCATTAAATTTGCGTGTTAATGCCGCTTCAACTTTCTTTTTTTGCTATTAGGGAAACTGCACAGTATTTGCATTACAGCAGTTTTGTGCAATTTCAATTTAAATTAGCAGAAGTTCGTGGCTGCTTTTCAAGAATTGACAGGTTGATTAGTCAAGTTTCAAAAGAAAACGAATATAATAAAGCAATTACGATTTGATGTCTAATGACTATCCTAAACAATTAATTGAATCAATTATTAAAAGGGGAATAAAACAGACACACATTACGGACGAGAAAGGAAACAATATACCTGAATATTTAACGGGGATGCAAGTTTTCTACCAACTTACGTAGGAAGATCGACCAGACGGTTAATTATTCGAATGAGAGAATATTGTAACTTAAACGCCTGTTTTAAATAGAATGACGAATAAACGTCTGCAATTGCTCAACACTTATTTGAAACATCACACGTATGTTCTCCAGACCTAGGATTTAACATAATAACTAAATGTATTAACAAAAATGAGCTAGCCACATACGAAGCGTTATGGATAAAAAAACTGCAGCCTGATTTATGCAAGCAGAAGAAGCATGTTCAGGTATTGAATTTGAACTGGAGGTGACGCACGCAATTGATTGGTTGTTTCCCTTATTTCACACTCTCTCCATGTTTACATTTTTTATATCTTATTTTGCTTTCCAATTTATATATATAAAGAGATGTTCATTTGCAGATACTTGAGAAGATAATGAGAAAGCAGCGCTTCTTGTATCTGATAAAATGTCTTTTTGTTTTTGCACAGAGGAAGGGTAGTATGAATTTATTAAGGCTCGCATTTCAAAAGAATATATATATATATATATATATATATATATATATAAATCATTATGCTGAAAAAAAATTATATATAATTGTTTTATTTAGCTTGATTATAACAAAATATTCCCATTATACTTACTTACACGTAGTCTTAAAAGAGACGTGAAGTGTACATGAATTTCCATGTGAATCGATGAGAATTTTGGATTGTATTAGACCTGTCAGACCTGTTTGTGTGTGGCATTGATTTTGGAGTTAGGTAAGTTGTTCAATTATCGATTTGATGTTATTCATTTTATCATTGTATAACATCTATTTAAATATATTTAGCATAAGTTAGAGGCTTATCTAGGCTAAGCATGCCGATTTTAACAGGAACTTTACAAATTTATTTCTTGCGCAGTTATTCTAGCTTGTTGCTTTGTTTTAGTACCACGTTTCCAGAATATGTAAATTTGGTAACAAATGGGCCGATTTTTTCCTGTCAAGCTTTGCTTCACTGTACAATTGGTTGTTGCCTCTTGTTTTGCATGTCTGGATTTGTTGTTACGAAGTTTGCTGCCAATTTTACATTTGCTGACGTCTGTGCAGATAGTATTTGCAGTGGTTGCTGTGTAGAAGTGTTGCTCTTACTTTTTCCCAGCCCGTCGAATACAATATTTTGGTGATAGCATTTTTGAGCATTCAGTGTTGTTTCTTTTTGCTCGGTATAGAATGATTCATGAATGTTGAAGAAGGTTTCAACTTCGCTTTATTTATAATGGAAATGTTAGCTGTGTTCAATTGGAGCTCTGTTTGATTTCTATGATATTTAGAATTGGATTTATCGGAAGATTTGTATCCTCCTTGTTTCAACTTCTGCAGTTGATGTGCTGGCAGGATAACGTGTTGCTCGAATTCATTCGTAGCAATTAGAATAACACTTTGCGTTGGTAGGATTTTTAAACTGGCAACAAGAGTGTTTGCTGTTTTATGCATAGTGAATGCAAACTGATAAAGCAATTTTTCAATCTTGCTTTATGTAAAATTGAAATTAAAATTGCATTATCAGTGGTTGCTAATTTAGTACATGGCTCAACTAACGTCGATGACCGATGTAAGTGGATTCAGATTACTAGTTAATTTAATCTTCATCCGACGTACATTTTACCACACATCCATTATTAATAATTTAAAAATAATTGAAGACTTAGAGAGAGACGACAGTTAATTTGTAGCGTCCAAATATATTAGCCTTTGTGGCTAAATGTGATAACCGTATCAGCGTTGTGACAGACCGAGGATTGTTCTCAATTACTCATTTTAGCGGAAATATTTCAGATAACTTTATCGGTACCGATCATTATTCCACAGTTCGTCTCAAATCTAAGGAATAAGCCAATAGTGCGGACACGGATACCCGAAATATTTTCGCTAAATAATCCCGTGTTAGTTAGAGCACAGATCAGGTAATTATGCTATACCCAGGTATTGCATTAATTTATTTCTTTCAAACAATATCTACGAAAACGTTAACCATCAACGTTGTCAAATTATACAACAAATACAGGAAAATAAAGAGGAATCATTTGAGGTGAGAATGACTTGCTTTACTAGTTTTTTCCTTAGATTTATGTTGCATTGTGCAATGAGGAAGGATACCTACAAAGGGATCCGCAATATTTTTAGTAAAATGAGAAAACGGGAACAATCCTGAGTAAGTCTCAACACACTTAGGGTAGGTGAGCTGTAACAGATATCAGAAAAGATTATATCTGTTAAATGTGATGGTTAATTTAATATTGCGAAGTTAGTTTTGGTGATGCGTTTTATCCTTTTAGTGATTATTGATGGCGCAAGTCCTCATAAAGGTGGGCTCTTTTGAAATTTTCTGTTACTGTCTTTTGGAGCGAAAACCCAGCGAGTCCTCATGTTAACATCGTTCCATCTATTAGTGATGGTTTTCATTTGAAGGAACTTTTACAAATGCACTTTTTCTTCCTTGACCTTTTTCTTACAGAATATCATTATAAAGCTCATTTTGATGAAATTTTTACAAGGCCCTTCTTGTTTGCTTTTGGGTCACTGCTGCTGTAATCAATGTGTTGGTCCGCGAAATTGATTTTGAATAACTCATTCTGGTTAAGCTCCTGGGAGTCTTGTGGGAGTAGTTGAATATAGAAAATGGAAAGTATGTTCACTTTCTCTTCCTACACTATATAGTTGATATCTGGGTCGGCTTTTTTGATTAAACTAAGATTTGTCTCGAAATCACAGCTTATGGGTATAAAGCATTCGATCGCCTACATATCTTCTCCCTGGCGAGCATTGTTTATTTATAATCCGAAGGCCGGCTTGTCTTAGATGACGCAGCTCGGAATTCTTAGATAAAAATGACGACGCCAGCACAATTAAGGTGATGTAAGTGATGAATATCGAATGGAAACAAAATTTGTGTCGCGCTACCTCGTATGAGATATAAGTTGGTGTTTGCGCAAATCTGTAAGTCGAAATATTCATTTTAGGCTAAGCCACAAAGGGTGACCTTGGTCACTCTAACTGAATTTTTTAAACTGCGATTTTACGCACGCTGGAATAACTGTGTCATTGTCAAAGAGATTGCTCTTTATAGTTTTGTTAATAACTTAGCAAAACGATTTGTGGTGCATTGTCCAATAGTATTATTAAACACATCTGTTAGATTCCAAGACGTTTTTGTGTCTTGTGTAGTTTCGACATTCCATATAGCCTCTCGGGATTTCTGTCATTCGGTCCCACTTTGTGAATTTACTTCTGGGGTTATGCGTTTCCTTAGCGTCTACCATTCGATATTTAAATGCGTTCTTCTAACTTTTGTTTCTGGAGAAGAAAATAAAATCTTACGTTTGACGACACCATAATAAATAACCCATTGCCACACCATAATCTTGCATGAAATATTGACCATTGCGAGGTAATTGATCATCTTTAGCGAACATATTGGTGAGAATTATTACTTGACTTGTAGGAAAATGAAAAGATTGGTGGCTACAAATGATGAACCAACACAGATGCTTGAAAATAGACTTCAAATGATAAACTAAACTATGGTTTCCCATAAAATTGTACGATTCTACTTTATTTATGATGTGCAATTTATCACGAACACAATTTTCCGTTATTTT
The DNA here is from genome assembly GCA_029291075.1 of Eudiplozoon nipponicum. Lineage (NCBI taxonomy): Eukaryota > Metazoa > Platyhelminthes > Monogenea > Mazocraeidea > Diplozoidae > Eudiplozoon > Eudiplozoon nipponicum. The sequence continues at coordinate 95,521 of JAQBSW010001083.1, read as the reverse complement.
ATTTTGTACTGGCTCTACGCTTGGTTTTAGTTCTAACACCAGTTTTATTTCAATCAAGTTTGCAAGCTTGAAGTAAACACCAATCCCATTGTATTTAACTAGTCGTCGAAAAACATAGCAAAACTACCGCCAGTCGCATGCACTGACGCGTTTTGACCTTCCATGATCATCATCAGAGACGACGGCAAACTGACAAGCGAGGATCAAACCGCATTGCATATATATATATATGGAAAGAAAAATTAGAAATGCGACTTTCACTTCTATTAGTCTCCCACACATTTCACATAGATGGAAATGTTGGCCGCACAACTATTATTCCGTCACTGACATTAACTTTTTACAGCTTTCACAATATATATATATATATATATATATATATATATATATATATATATATATGGTATTAGGGATTGTGACTGAGTTGACAGGCAGGGAGTGATAATAATTATTGTTTAGATGTTGAGGGTAAACACCAATCCCATTGTATTCAACTGGTCGTCGGACAATATAGCAAAACTACCGCGTCGCTATTTTGTTTGACTACTGGTTAAATACAGTGGGATTGGTGTTTGCCTCAAACTCGCAAACTTAATTTAAATAAATGTTTTCGCGACCCGCTTAATCAATGATTTTTTAATTGTAATCCCAGAAAGTATTAAATGTTAATTTATTTTGATCACGAAAAACTGTACAAAGGACTTTTATTAAATATGTATGTCATCGTGAATTAACTAACGTATATCCTCCATTATAGTTTTTCTTTTTCATATGAAATCGTAAACTAACATTTTAAATTATATTTGGTCCTTTTCTTGCGTTTTATTGATATTGTATGTTTGCAGTATTGCTTTGGTAAAGATTACACTCTTGTCATCAGAAATAATAGTACTTTCTATTTCCGCCTGAATATAATTGGACAACTATTTTCAAATTCGTGTGCTATGACATTTCTAACTTCATGTTTTTGACTGCTGAAGTACTAATATCAAACGATAATATTTAAATAGTAATATAAATGTGTCGTTGGTTCCAATAACACTTGGTGATTTGATTGTAATAGAACATGATACATGTACACTATTATGTCATGTATAACTACAACATGCCAACCTATAGAATTCAAACATTTGAAAAAGATTCATTGACATAAAGATTGTCTGTATTGTAGGCATTAATTCACATTAACAAAAAAAACTAAGTATGAGCCCGCTGATTGTTACATTGATGGTTGTCATTGATGATGGATTTAACTTTCACGATCTTCACGGAAAGTAAAGTTGCACGTGAATATTGATAAAAATTCAAAATTGTCAAAGACTGTATATTAAGTTGGCTTCAATACTGAAGGTTAACACATACGTAACGGGTATCCTTCCGTCCAATTATCCCACATTCCGAAAAAAATATAGTGGGTATAGGGCACAGTACGGGATCCTACTGATGAATTGCCAGTAAGAAGGAAACAAATGTGCGCATGGGATTATACGTTTCGTTCTTGCTGTCTTTGGTTTATACTTCTGGTCATAGTTGAAATAATTGTTACTAGTAGCGCAACACCTGATATACAATTGAATACATATTAGTCGTCCGCCACAAACAGTATCTAACTGTTATATATTTAATTGAATGATGTAATGATTACCGCGAAATGTGATAGCTGATATCGATCAAGGCCAGAGTGTATGGATTACTGAGTAGCAGGTGTCTATAAATAGTTGTAATTTCAATTTTGGGTGAACTTTAACATACTTGAAAGCCATTATGTTAATGTACCATGCCTTTTCGCCAACGATAGTTGGTATCTGGTTCTACAACAACACACCTGGTATATATATATATATATATATATATATATATATATATATATATATATATAAAACAACAAGCACCTAACATTAATAATTAAAAGTTTCATCAACATGATATTCTTATCGACTGACCAAGAATAACAAATTCAACAACAATCTACTAGTATCCAATCAAGAACAAACAGGCCCTCGACTAGAATCAACAAAAATACAATCGGATTGGAAACAAACTGAAGTGGAAATAACAGAGGCGCATACTGTGACAGAATTTTCCAAACAATATGAGCGTTTAACACTGCAATCCACACTGGCGCTGTTACAATGTGGAAAATAGAAATTTGCGCAACAAGGTGAAACGATCAACTACACTGGGAAAAATAGCACTCGTACATGTAACAGTGAACAATGCGCACAAATGGTTAATTCTCAAGCCATCAAAACAATAATTACTAGATCTCGGACATCACTTTGCAATACTGCGAGAATGACCTTTACATGCAAACACGCACACACACAAACACAAACGCATACACACTTACCAACCAGCCAAAACAAGAAACAGAAGTAAAAACGAGTCAGATTTGTTACCACTAGCATAATAAATTGAAAACCCAAAATGTATAAATATGTATTATTGTATAAGAGATGATTAGTATTCACGAAATAAATGGCCTTTATCCACTTTGTTATTAATGTGTTCTTTCTTCCTAATTATAAATATACTGCGTAAAATTAAAAAGGCATGGACATTATATATATATATATATATATATATATATATATATATATATATATATATATATATATATATATAATATTGGGAGTTAGCTTTGAAGTCACATTTTCGAAGACCTTAGATAAAGTTAGCTTAACAACTGCAGATTTACACATTGGTGTAGGAGATTGTACCATCATATTTTCCCACATTCCTAACACGAATATATTGTGGGTAAAAGGCGTAATACCAGCACCTAATGATGAGTCGCCAGTGAGCATGAAACGAATGTGCATGAGATTATACTTTCCGATCTTGCTGTCTTTGGTTTATGCTTCTCGTCATAATTAAACTAATGTGTTACTAGGTGCGCCATACCGACTACATAATTAAATTTATGTATGCTTTGAATATTTTTGGTGAGTTGTAAGTGGTCTTTTTACGTCAGCTGTTTTTCAAATGCATGATATCTGATCACAAGTTATTGAGTTGTTGAGCTTATGCGAAATTTGTTTATCTAGTGCTTTACTAGAAGTATTCACCATTAAATTTGCTTTAATTTTTTTAGAGTGTATTTCTTTCTGCTGAATTATTAATTGTATGTATTAGTTTATATATATGCATGTTAGAATTTTTGAATTTATTCATATATGAATGCAATTTTAATACTAATATTGGTGAGATTTCTTCTTTCACATCTCTTTACTTTTTCGAATGTAAATTATTTGTATTTCATTTTTAGTTTTTTAAAACTAAGTCGCTGAATCATGTGAGAATAATCTGCTTGATTTTTTGTGTTTATATGAAAAATATTAGCTGCGTATTTGCGTTGAGGGTACACATTTTCTTGTCTTCAACATTCTTCGTAATTGGAGAAATACTGAGCAACACCTTGAGCAATGGAACACTATTTAACTAGCTAGCGAAATAGACCCACGCAATTGTAGCTTAACTGTGTTTTATAAACGATTTTCGCTTTTTCGTGCATTAAAAAATTATAAACACTGTCGTATATCGTTTATATAAAAATATGGCCAACAAACCCATCACATCTGAGTTTACATATAAAAAATGCCGCAAACTAGATTAAGATCAATTGTTTAAGAATTTTGATTTGGTATTCATAATTATGATTATTTTTTGCAAATCAATTTTATTACTAACAGCAAATAATGATTTACTATTTATCCACGGTGTCGACTTAATTGAGAGATTTTTTTTGTTAAGTTGTTTGCGTAATACTACCACATTCCCTGGGAAATTTGTTCGCTTCGTAGTTTCGTATAGTTTTGTATTGCTATCATTATTCTCCGACCTAGTATTAGTGTTAGCAACAAAATATAAATTATTATTTATATTGAATCTAAATCTTAAATAAATTTATAAATGAATGATGTCATTTGAAAATAGAATTTGAAATCGATAAATCAGCTACATCACAATTTGATAGAATTAGATATAATAGTACGTGCCTTTGTTCAATAGTGCAAATCGTTATCAGTGATATCAATTTTGTTGTTGTGCAAATCTAATCAAGTTACAAATATTCACTGAAACGTTAAACATATGCTTAAACAGTTGTTTTTTTCATATGGCAAATTGGATTTGGTATACTAGCGGTTAGAATAATCAATAGTTGCAGAGAATTTGAGCAGTTTAACAGGGAATAGAGTAGAAAGGATTTATAGACGAGTGATTATATCAGTCAAATATTGTCAATAAAGTTACCTTAGTGTTATAATTTTGAGAGTTTGCGGCCAAAGATGATTGCAGCAATATTTCTATCCAAAATATCACGAGAATGAATTCACTAGTTTCAAAATGAGGATAAACTAAATTTCGTGAAAAGTTTAAAACCATATTATCAATAGAAATATATTAAAATGTTTATAATCTGGATTTGATATTAATTAATTTACTCTAAAACCCACTAGAATTATAGACTTACTGGCAGGATTAAATGGCTCCAGAAACATATTTCCTATGGACATGGTTTCCTGTATGAATTGACGGAATTTCTTAGCTAACTAATCACATTGTACGCCAACTTCAGGCTGCTTCAAGAAACGTTTCTATTTCAACTAGTTGTTGGTCGTGACTGCATAGAAATTGTGCAACCGAAATTTCCAGTCACGTATAATGTGTGCAAGACTACTAGAGGTGAGAGCCGCATATCTAATTTTGCTTTCCATATATATGCTATGCGGTTTGATCCTCGCTAGTCAGTTTGCCGTCGTACTCTGAGGATGATCATGGAAGGTCGAAACGCGTCAGTGCGTTGCGACTGGCGGTAGTTTTATTATGTTGTTCGACGACTGGTTAAATACAATGAGCTTAGTATTTACATAAAGCTCGCAAACTTGATTTAATAAATAGTTATTGGTAGTTTATAAGGGTACTGATGCCATGCGCTGTCAAACTACGCATCTACTCTATTTCTTAAAATCTTGTTTTTAAGCTTGAGATTAGCACCAATCAAATTGTATTTAACCAGTCGCACAAAATGGCAAAACTACCATCATTTATCATTTTCAATAAGTTTTATATTCATGATAATAATCGTAGAAGGTCGAAAAACGTCAATACACTTGACTGAGGGTAGTTTTAATTTGCTGTGCGACAGGCTAGATACAATGTTAGTAGTGTTTGCATCAAGCTCGGAACTTTCATTTAAATACCATTTATCACCACCCGCCCCACAAAATATTGTTTGGTGGTCTGTTTTAATTGACTGATATTGCTGTACTAAATGAGAATAACTTTTAAATGAATAAAATAAAATTTTCAAAGCATATTAAATATAAAATTTGATGTTACTGAGGAATCTTGTTGCTTATTAAGTTTATTTATTCCGCAGTACAATTTTAATCGATCATTTAGATATCATTTAGATAAATATAAATAAATATCGACGTTCGTTTAATAAATTTCAACAACCACCTTCAAAACTGGTTAATGATCATAAAATTTTTATTTCAATTTGTCAAATCCTCGAATTCTGTGTATGTGACGATATCCCTAAATAGGTTTTAGTATAAAGAATTAATAAATATATTATTTCAACAGTAGCTGTTATTTTCTGGTTATACTATAGGTTTTTAGATTTATTGGGGCAACTATTTTCTTCAAATCAATCGCACAACATGTCACAACTTCCTCAATAAAATATATTGACGCGTATATATATATATATATATATATATATATATATTTGATGTATCTTTTTTTTAAAAAGCAATATCTATGGAGATATACTTAACACTGCAATAGGAGTTATTTGTTTCTACAGTTTCGACCAGGTAGCGATCGCATAAATTCACACATATGAAATGCATTCTAAAATTATATAATGGCCTATATTCAAGTTATATTATGATCAGGCCAAACGTAAGTAAATAATCACCTACAATTAAACCTTTTAATTTAAACAGCTGCTTTTTTTTAAACGTCAACAATTTCGCTAATTATATGTTTAAATTGGAAATTTAACACATAGGTTACGTTAAACCATAATCTTTGAAAGGATAAATTGAATTTTTACAGAATTATTTATATATATATATATATTTATATTTATATATTTATAAATGTTATTGTTGTAAAATGAACATTTCATAAGGAAGCAACTCCAGTTCACTGTTTTCTTTAGTCTTGAAGCCCACCCACTACGTCAGCAGAGCCCCGCATTGCATGCAATTTTAAAATTTATACTAAATTATAATTTTACATCAGTCCTTCATTCAGGTGTACCTTATATGCCATTGCTTCTTTCTGAAATTTAGCGACTAACCACCTCTGATCTAGCACGATAAAAATGATATGACACATTTGGTAGTGAAGTTACGTGTTAGCTTGTTGACACGTCTCTTTATATAAGTATGAAATGTAGAATGCATAAGACAACGAAGGCAAATCATTTGCTATACTTATTTCTATCCTATTGGTCACTCATAAAGTAGTTGCCAGAATTCTACCTGGAGGTGTTTGCTTGAGAATCTTCAGCTGCATCTACTATGTCACCAAATCTGCGTGGTGGATGACAAATAAAGACGAAATTTTACTTTTTGATGAATTGCTTCTACTATCGTATGCAGTCTTTTCATAGTATAACATGTATATAAGTCAATTCTGACATTGTTCATACAATCATATCTCAGTGTGGCATGATTCGGGAAATAATGGCAATCAGGAATTGAAAAGAGGAACTTTTCGTCAAAAGCGGTACGGAATAGGTTACACCTGAAGTTAAAGCTCTCCAAAAATATAATTAAGTAATTAAACAAATTTTTCATGCAATAGGTGATTTTAGTTACCTAGTGAATGGGTTAGTTGACAATGAAGAAAATTCAGTCGAGTAACTGATGAAGGCCTCATAAGAACGAATCCTGTCTACGTAATGAATTGCATTTTCAATCTTTTTCAAGACTTAGTTTATACTGACTAAATATTTATTGTCAATATTTGCGACATATGGTATAAATTCTACTAATCTTGCGGAAAAGTATTTTATTGAGCATCTATCATTAATAACTAGAATTACCGCAACCGATATTTAAACCCATAATCTGGTGGTTCACCTTTATGCCACTCCACTCAAGTGCTGTCAAATTTGCGTCTCGTATGCAATTTTGCATGATATAAAAGTCAAAGTTTTTCTTTGTGTCGCAAAGTTTATCCTATGAGTTATTAAAATAGATGATAAGCTGAAATTTTAAATCAAAAGCATTACACAAGAAACTAATTTCGAAGTTAAATTTGACCGTAAATTAAATGTTGCCGTGCGCGGCTTCTACATCTTAAGCAAGTAATTGCATAATTTGAAACCAAATGCTCGTGTGTTTAAATTCCGATTGAGTCAATTCTGCTTCTACATATAAATGCCCAATGAGGACGAAATCGGTCCAGCAAATGACTTTTTAAATGTCATGCAATATTTAGTGCATACCGAATGCATTAATTTAATCATTTCTTTCTTTTATACTTTAATTTATTCTATATTTATATAAACATACATACATATAAATGTGTATAAGCGAGTAAAGTACAACAAAAGGTCGTAATCATAATGTCTAATATTACTTATTGTTCTTATATTGAAGCTTTATCTATTTTAAATTTCCAGAATATTTTATTGTTCCTTTTTTCTTTACCTGTAGTAAAGAGAATTACTGGCCTGTAACCAATTAAAGAACCAATGCACATGAAATCTAAAGAGTATGAAAATAAATTAGCTGAATGATCATTTTACTTTATAAAAGGAATTTTTTTGTTACTTTTATCAAGGTTGCGATTTTAATATAAACTCTTGACCCATTATGTACATAAATGTTCCAGTATAAACTAAGAGTTGTATATTGTGGAAGAGGCAATTCTTTCCGTAGATCGGTATCATCCTTATTGGGAACTAATCACCTACTGTCCATAATTTCCTGCGGATAGGACTCGAACCTGGGAACTTCTGCTTCGGAATCCGTCGATCTAACCACTAAGCCACCCTGCCGAATTTATACTGACAAATGTATGTACATAATGGGAAAGGTTTTTATACCAAGATCGCAACCTTGATTTAGTTGATTTTTTTAATTTTAATTATTTAATAAACGGGGTTACTTCAACATAAACGTTTAACTAAGTAAATTATGCACTGCTTTCACTACACGTCTTAGAGGATAAATAATGTTCTCACACTGAATATTTTACATATAAAATTATTTATTATTTTGGTAATAAAGAATTTATACTGTCAGAGTAATCCAAAAAGCTGGTCAAGCTTGATTAAAAGTAGTTTTTATCATCGCCCGCGCAACCAATTTTCGTTCAATTATATGAATGATTATGTTGTTTTTCAATGGTTGCATAGTTTGAGCGTCATATTTTGAATCTCCGCGATTTTCGTTCGCGGGTTGTCGCTTTTCACTATCCGAGTGATCCCGATATCTATGTACGCATCCAGTTTGTCTTCTTATCGGCTGGGTACAGATTCATCCCTTTCTGCCGAAGGCCTTAACATCGTACATACCAACCAATTGAAATTCGAAAGACACAAATCCGCAGCTAGTCAACGAAGATTAGATCGCACCTCATTTCAAATGGTTGGTATGGACGATGTTGAAGCCTTCGGAAGAAAGAGACGAATCTGCATCCAGCCAATAAGAAGAAAAACTCGATGCGTACTTGGAAATTGGAATTAATCAGATCTATGCAAAACTGATAATGCAAAACGAATGTTTTTGTTGTTTGACATACATAAATGTGTATAAATTTGAAGGACAGGAAATCTGTTAAGCTTATTTCTATTTGATGGGAATAAAGTTCACGGTTTGCTTTTATGAGGTTATAAGAAGGTCCTGACTAATAATTGTTTACATTTGGGGTTCTTTTTCTTTACTGTAAAACTAATCAAGTTGCCCTTAAATATGGCCAAAGAGCTAGCTTGCTATAATGAAAAATGACGATTAAAAATAAATTGATCTAGTTTGACCAGTCAATATGGTTAATTTTATTTTTACTGAAAGCAAAAGCAAATTTAGAAATTCTAATGAAATTACATTTGATAGACACGAATTAATAAAATAAAAGCCATCGAGATGACAAAAGTTGATAACTGTTTAATTCACTAGCATTGTTTAAATTTGCGATTTTCTCAAGTTTATAAAACAGGTTCAATTTATACCTTCGAGCTCTCCCAATCTAAGAGTAAATTGTTTTAAATTGTAGCACGAGATAGATTTTTCAAACTAATTGTTAATAGCGAATATCGTGATACAGTTAATGTTGTCCAACAGGTCTCATGGGATATTTGGAAAAACACATTACTATCAAAGCTAAAAATCATTTCTACATTTTTGGGTTGTTTTGCAAATTACTGTTATCTACCAATAATGCAATGAGACAACTTTGGTTAGAACAGGCACATCTACAGATGTATGTATAATTATACTTTTGACGACTCATTTATAAAAAAATAATTTATATGCTAAATGCTTCCGTTAGGCAAAATTGAAATAATTATATGACTAGGTGCATGGAAGGTATTAGAAATTAGACAACAAAAAAGTGTTAAAAGTAATAATTCAAAGAGGTTAGATTTTAGTTAGTTCTCAGTATTTTCTGTAAACAAGCGAAATTCAATGCTAGTCAATTAAAAAAAACGATTTAAATAATACATTTTAAAACAACATATGTCATAGAATAATAAAGAATATTTTATTAACTCTAGAAAATCTATCCGGGATAACCGACTCGTTTTATTAATTTAGTTGTTACTGAAAACCTAATGTCCCGGATTTGACGCGGACACTGCCCGAACCTGGGCAAATCTGTCTATGAATCTGGTGTTCTAACCAATGAGCCGTCCTACTGCACTCTGCACACAATTTTAAATTATATACAAAGGTAACTCAGTGCTTAGAGCACCAGATACCGAAGCAGACGTGCCCAGGTTCGAGCTCTGTCCGTGGCAAATTCTGGACAGAATGTGATGCGTTCCCAATAAGGACGAAATTGATCTACTTGATGAATTGCCTTTTCCACACTATACAATACTTAGTTTATACTGGCAAATGTATGTACATAATGGGTCAGGTGTTTATATCAAGATATCAACCTTGATTAAAATGTAATGCTAAGTAGTGTTTCCTGGTTAGACCTTTCTTTGTGTGGAGCCTATATTTCAAACATTTATACAAATTTCTACCTAGCTGCACGCAATCTTTCATTATAAAAAACAAATCACGTTACCTGGAGACGTAATATTTTATTGATCATTTATATCGTTAAATAAACATCGGTTGCGCGGGCAGTGATAATTATTTAAATCAAGGTTACTGTCTTGATACAAACACCTATCCAAATATGTACATACATTTGTTAGTATAAACTAAGAATTGTATAATTTAGAAAAGGCAATTAAACTGTTGACGTTATGCTTTACTGCATGAAGTTTACTTGTTAGATTCAGAAATAATTGCTATTGTTTATGCATTCTGGGCCACAAAGACCACCAAATAAAATTTTATTTATATTAAAAAAATTATTTAATTTAATACACGAAAGGAAAGGCAATGCCAGCTTGAACAAAAGGTCCGGTCCTTCAGGTGCATGCGTTTCGTGCCTACTGGTTGCCCCTCAGTTCAGGCCGGCAGCACGTCTCACATCGAATATATATTTAATCAAACGGTGTTGGAAGACTAGACGGTCAATCTATTGATATGCATTTGAAAGCTATAAAAATCACAATGAGTTGGCTTTGAGTTCACATAGTAATTGACTTCGTTTAAAGCTTACAAAACTATATATTCTAACAAACACGCACAAAATAAAATGAGATTGCACCGTAAAAGTGTTCTGCTTTACTTTTATCCAATATTTGATGGGTTTGAGACACATTGCTGGCACCTACTAATGAGACGTCAATAAACAGGAAACCCACGTGTAAGATAGACTAAACGTTTTGTTCATGCTGACTTCGGAAACTCTTTCCTGTGCCATTTAAAATAGCTTAGTAAAAGGAAAACCGTACCGCCTACATAACACCTTGCAATAGCCCTTTTTGAGAATTGAAAAATTACTTAACAATAGGCACTACTTATCTGTTTATGCAATTGAAACTAACCTAAAATCATTACACGTTTAAGGTATGAAATAAGATTGAATCTTGCGATTTATGGAGATATTTACGAAAGTATATATATATATATATATATATATATATATATATATATATATATATGCGTACACACGTGCTCACAAACACGTGCACACACGTCTACGCACTTGCCAATAAATCATCACACACACAAATACATGCAATCACACACAAAAGATTTTTTCGTTTGCTTATTCAGGATTTATATTGACCGGCGTACAAAGTTTTGATAATTAGGTCAGCTAGTCGTTAATCTTTTCTGTTAAAATTAGTAAAAATAATTGTTGCTACGAGAAGTTATGAATGACGTCAAGGACACCACCTGCCCACCTATCTAGACGTGTTCATGCAGAAAATAAGTCTTATATAGAAAAAAACACTGTTTTATCCAATCACAAATGTCTCTTAGTTATCTGGTTTTCCCCTGAGGTTTAAAAGTACATTTGTTTTCGAAAATTATTTTGTTTGTAGCTGACACTGAATGCTTTTGTCTGTAACATTAAATCAGACCAGCGTCGTTCAAACCCTTAATTATAAATTTATTTTTTGGTAGCATAAAAGAATTTGTCAAGTTTTCTATTTGTTTTCCCAAATTCTACATCTGCCGAATAGCGAAAAACATAAATAAACGAGACAGTTAATGTTAAAAAACTGCCTAAGTAACTAGATCTTAAGTGAGGAAGGCATTTTTCTTTGTAAATTGTTCAATTTATTTCACAAGGCGTTTAGAAATTAACGACATATATGTATATTTTAAAAATTTCTAAATTTCATTCAAACTTACAAGAAATAGATGGTTCAGCTTTATCCATAATTAATAACATTTTTTACAGACTTTTATATAATCGACTTAGGAAAGCCATGCCTAACAGGTATTTAATTACATTTAATGATCATTATTAACGATGGGAAAGTATATTTTTTCAAAAATTCATTTTTTAAAAGCTATTTCACGATGTCACTGCAGTCATTTTCGTCGCTGCTTGTTCCTGCTATGATATGGCATTGCGAGAAATGCCGACGGAAAATCGCCTCACTGAGTCCGTAGAACTTTTTAAGGATGTCTGGGAGAATCGGTTTCTGAAAGAAAATTCGATTATACTCTTTTTGAATAAACAGGTAAGCAGACACTAATTGACTATTTATTTGATGATTAAATTTGGTATATTTTGTGCATTTTGACCTACAGCTCAAAATCATTCTTTCTACTATTTTATAATATAAGCGTAAAACACATATATATGTAGATTTTTGCATATATAGATATTTTTATTATTTTTATGTCGACATATCATAGTTTGACAAGATTTCATTAAACTTGACCCCGTTTTCACCACGTATCAGGAATCTCGTCCATTGTAATAAGCAGATAATGTTAATCTGGGAACAGTGACACAACGTTTAACGAGCAATTCATTTCTACTAATTACTCGCACAATCAATACTTGTTTAAGCAGTTCTGTTACCATTAACGGATACTGAAGTGTAGAACCCTGCAACTGAACGCGCAGTCTGGTAGTTAGGTTTTCGGAATGCATCATCAGTACATGTCGGCGTAGAAGATAGGGATACTGAAATTTTTTATGACAAACTCGGTGGGTCTTCTCTTCAGATGAATATTCTACAGTGGCCAGAAGACAATCGTTAGTAGAGCGACCGAGTGAAGAAAAAATATGTGTCCCACTACTTGTTGAACCGTTCTGAGAATTTGAACCATCTCCAGATGTAGCACTAGACGTGAGGTTTACACTTATACTGGCCACTTCCTGTTTAGGAACCAATTTTTGATCTCCACAGTTGGGTTGGCTGATCAAGTAAGTTGCTACGTCGTGAGAATGCTACCAACACCTGCTACATTTATTTAGTTGGAATGCTCATACTTATAAACTTCTAACAAAGGTGATTTGTGTGAAACAGACGTAGATTAGGATTCTTGAGGTGTTTGGCAATTTACTAATGTTTGACAGTCTTCTACTTACCAAATTTGTTGGATTTCTAATCATACTATAACTTTAATTACTATTTCCTATTTTAATGATGCAAATGGCAAACTAACGAAAAATTGACAATTTGGTGTTTTTTTTTGCGTTTAGAGCATGACGAATGCTTTGTTACGGAAGAAATAAAAGGCTTTTTCTAACATTAGGATTATTGTTAGTTATGGTAGAATAGACATTTAAGTCAACCATTACCAGATTTTTTGTGAAATATAGTAAATACTTTGAATTTTAATGAACAACATTTGCATAATAAAACTTCCTTATTAATTTTTTATAAAATTAGGCATGTCAAAATTATGTTATCTTCCATTCTGGTTTGCATATCAATACAAATTATGTGAATCTATTAAGCTTTGTTGGTCATAGGAAACTGTTTCATTGAGATAAATACCATTTCTATCAAGATTACGATCATAAAACTAGCACCGTTAACGTGCGCTTATAGCAGACGTAATCTCGGATTCGGCTTCTGCCTGTCAGATTTACGGAAGAGAATTAAGCTTTATTTCTCATCATTATAGAACTACAGTCAACTGACTATCAAAAGTGAGGGCGCGATGCCTTAAAAATGTATGTTTATTAATTTGCATGTCGTTCTAATTCATAAAAAATATTGGTATCTGCTTTGATCCAAAGGGACGAATCAGCACCCAGACACCATAAAGTCGAACTTAATGCGTACTCGAAAGTGAGGATAAATCGGATATTTGCGAAACTATTAGTGAAAATCTACAACCCACGATAGAAAACTGTGGATGCTCTGAAAATGACAATCGCACTGCGCAACCCCGTAGCACAACGTTCAAGAGATATCTGGTTTCTATTAAATTGTTTTACGTTCTTAATATTTGTTTATCTTATTTCAAGAAGTTATAATTTTGTAATGTGAATCAATTGATTTTTATTGTAAATAAGATTTTGAACACATACATTAATTCCATGTTTCTTCAATTTTACTTAAATTACAAATTTGAGTTTTTAACACTTTGTGGTGAATCAGACAACCAACACAGCTTATTATAAAAGTTTGTTTGATTCAGGTCACAGGTAAAGGTGTTCTCTGCTTAACCCTATTCCTACAATTTTTTATACTCTCTCAGCTATGTTGGTATGTCAAACGAGGTGAAGTTATTATTGCAAAAAATGTTATTACGTGGGGCATTATGGAAATCTTGCACACCTATATTAACCTAAATGAAATCAAAGCTATTGCTAGTGTGTGCTGGCCTTCCCTTTTACTTCCGTCTACAAAAGACAATTATGTGTGCCTGTTCCGTCTGAACAGTTTTTTATGAAATTAAAACAGGTTATGCTTAGTTTCCTTGTTGCGTATTGCTTTTTACTTATTTGATCTCGTACGCCGTACGTGCTATGTTTTCTTTCCTGACATTATTCTTCTCTTTCTCTTATGATTTTAGAAGAAGAATTAGGACTGACACATTGAAGATTTTTGATTTTTTGGTAACAGAAATGTAGTTCATTTGATAATGAATGACCAATTTGTTTTGTTTAATAGAAGTGCTACTAACTTAGCAATTGAATTAATCGAAGTTGTAAGTTAATTCACAATTTCTCATACCTGCCATAATATACTAAGTTTTTTTGTAATTATGAAGAGCTGATCTTTCAAAATTTAGATTTTTTCTATATTGAAAACTCACCTTCAAAGGCTTAATTAACAGATTTCTTCTCCTCATTCATAGTTGTTTCTAATTACGCACTCAATCTTCGGTGGAAATTTTGTTTCGGCATAATTCATAACTAGCGTCTAATAGAATTTGAATGTCACTCAAAAAGAAAACATTTTCATGTGCGTAAATTAAATTTAGCTGTTAACAAATAAGCATTCAAATTAAAAGGTTTCGATATCACTTGGACATTGAAATATACTTTTTACCATTTTCTGTTCACACTATTTAGATATTGCATTAAATTTGTTGATTCCATCGAATAAACGCCCTTGAATATTATGCCAAAACACCCAGTTATCTATGCATTTAATTTTCACCAATATAATCGTATGCATTTTCACAAGTATTTACTTATTTTAGCCACGGTATTTAATCGATTATCACAACAAGATAAATTGTTTAAATAAATCAATTATTGGAAAGTAATTAGTGGTAAACCAGTGACGTGAGAAATCTAATTTGCTAACCAGTGTAATAATCATACGAGTTTACAAAATTAGATTGATTGTGTCTTTTTGGCCTAAATTTAAACGTGAGAACAAATTCTGTCTAATTTATTTGACGAAATCGAAACGCAAGACAAGTCAGTCCTTCCAATAAAAGCAAAAGTTTGACAACTTTGACAGTAATGTGCAGTCTCAATACTCTAGACACCAAGAATGCAATTATTATGTTAGAAAGATATACACTTTTAACTTGTCATAATTCATTGTAAACTCACACTCTGTTTCTCGTATTGAGCAGATTCGTTCTTCTATCGTCTTTCTACCCCATGCGGTAAACCGGCACCTAGTGATAGAACCAAAAATTAAACTTGTATATTTCTGTTAGAAAGCTGTTGTGCGCAAATAAAGAAACTGAGATCATTGGTACGTGCACTTAACCAAAAGGGCTGGCTTAACGTTTCCACTTCTAATATTTTAAATTGACGTAAAAATGAATATACATATAGGATATACTTTGAAATAAAACTTTTTTTTAATAAACATGTATTTAATTAAATATAAACCTTCTTAAGGGAATTTCTAACTAATCGAGTGCGCTTTGGAACAATGTATAGACTTAAATGTTAGAAATTCATTGATAGACAATGAATTCCATGTCCGCAAGTGTATCGAAAGGTTACATTCTTGAAGCGCAAGTATGTTACTTACTTCACGCTCGCAAACTTGATTTAAAGAATTGTAATCACTACCCGCGCAATCACTGATTGTTTAATTGTATGACTCTATATATATATATATATATATATATATATATATATATATATATATATATATATATGGAGAAATATGCAAACATTTAATATTCGTGACTGCATAGAAATTGTGTAGCCGACATTTACAGTCAAGTGCAATGCATGCGAGACTACTAGGGGTGAGAGCCGCATATCTAAGTTGGTTTCAATGTATATGCAAGGCAGTTTGATCTTCGCTAATCTCTTTGCCTTCGTACACTGATTAGGGTCATGGAAGATCGAAACTGGTCAATGCGTGAGACTGGCGGTAGGTTAAATACAATGATAATGGTATTAACTTGAAGCTCGACAATTTGATTTAAAGAAACGTTACCACTACCCGCGCAATCAATTATAATTTAATTTAGACGAAATTTTCGACTGGAAATTTTGAAAAGTTACAAATATTAGAAGCTAAAAACCTGAACATTTTGAAACTAAAAAATAATCATACAATGTCAATACCCCACTGTCGTATAATTGCAGGCAATTGAGTAATCATTATGTTTCAGCTTGTGATGCGTTATTCGCATAAAACCGTAATCATTATGATAAGAAATGAAATCGATTCCAATTATGCATCTAATAAAACCGTGAGCTTAATTAAGGATGGCGTTTGTAAAATTGCTCTTCATTAGAGAAAATTGCTTTTTTTATATATTTACTAATGTTTAAATGTTTGTATATTCATAACAACTGTTAGGTAAGTTAACTTGCCTTCTAACGCGTACTAAAAAGAAAAGCACGAGAAATGGATAAATTTTCACATTGCTTATAAATTAATATTGGAAAAGCAATAATTTTCTTTGAAGTTTACACTTATTTACAATGTCTATTTCACAGTTGTTTGCCTAACCATATCGAATGACAAACTTTATAGAGTACTGTATTTACTTTATCATTAAATTCGAAAACTTTTATCACAACTAGAATAAAAGAAATTTATTAATTTTACTTAGATTAAGTTTGTGAGTTAGCCATAAACACCAAACCAATGGCTTTGTCCAGCTGCATCACATATCAATCTAGCATTAGTCATAATTTTCTTAAACTTTTCAACATTATATTGTTATGATTAGAGCTAATTAGCCAATTGACTAGTGAGATATATACTGTGTATTAATTATCCTCAACGTGACTCACATCTATGGTAGTTTTGTGCATGTTGCACTTGGCAGGTTTGCAGAGCACACACTTTATATACTTTAGCGGTCTCTACTTTATCGTAGAATGCACAGAAATCTATAATGCCTCATTTTATAACGTTATTTCTTATTTTTATTAATGTCAATGAGTCTAATAAGCTGTTCGGACAAATGGGTCAGTCATAGCTAGTTTAATAAACGTTAATGCCCACCTGTAGTCCAATTATATATTTGTACAAAATCGGAAGAATATCGACAGCTATGCGTATGTCGCGTTTTGCACGTCTTAGTTATCATTAAAGAGCAATGTAAAAATAGCTTGCAGTAGTAAAACAGGAGGCCAAATAGAAATTAGCGGGCTTTAAGGCTATTTTTGTTCTCAGAATAATATTAAATATATTAAATGTAGCCGAATTCAATGTGAGATATTCCAAAAATTATTTATCGTTTGAATTGCTTTCCTTGAAAATTTGAATAGTGTATGCTTGGGACGATATTTTGACGTTTAAATTTTAAGATATATTAGGTGGACTTATCAAACTGACAGGTTGTTCTCCGACGTTCTTATAGCAACTGATCTACCTGCATGTAATATTTCTACTCTTTTATCATATTCATCTTGACCTAATGTATTTTCCAGCTGTTGTTTATAGGTACAACACATGCGAATGAGAATATTGATAATTACTTCTTCTTTCACCACTACTACTACTATTACTACTACAACTAATAATACTACCAATAGTAATATTAACACTACTAGCGCTTCTACTAATAACATTGCTACTAATAATACTACTAGTACCACTACTCCTACGACTATTAATACGACTACTACTAATACAAATTTTACTACGGCTAATACTACTGACACTGGTACTCCCCCTTCACCTTCTCCTTCGTCTATTACTACTACTACTAATACTACTACTGCTAATAATAATAATTATAATATTACTACTACCACCAAAAATACTAAAACTTCTGCTATTATTACCAATACTAACACCACCACCACCACTAATACTAATACTTCTACTACTACTAGTACTAATACTAATACTACTAGTATTACTACTACTACAACTAGTACTCCTAGTTCTACTACTTCTATTAATAGTACTACTAATCTACTACTACTAATGCTACAACTTATAAAATTTATACCACTACTACCACAATCACCAATACAACTACAAATTCGAATAACAATAATCTTAATAATAATAATAATAATAATAATAATAATAAAAATAATAATAATAATAACAATAATAATAATATAACAAATATGATTTTGTGGAAAATCTCAGAAAGACGAAAGTTGAAATCGGATTTGAATTTTAATATAAAATAGATATAAGTTTATTGAACAAAGTTGAATTATTGAAAACTTAATACAATAAAAATTGATAGGTAAATGAATTTTGACTGGAAGAAGTGCATTCAGACATAAATCATTGCTTGAATAATAGAAAATATGTCCAAATTAGTATGAATAATAGACCAATATATTCAGTACAAAATGATGTTTGGTAAAATTGTCTACGCCTTCAAGAATATTAAGGAAACTTTCTAGCTAACTCCATGCGGCTGAACTAAATCATAATGTATGGTTAAAGGAAAGCACTTCTCGATGAATTATGGTACACCATCATTTATCTAGATTAGCTTTCAAGCTACTAGCCCGCCTTAACATTGGAAGATCAACTTGAATACAAGGAAACCCAAGTAATATTTTGAAAATAGAGAATGCAAAAATATTTGTGTACGGTTGTTACGATTTGTGACTTTTTATTTTAATATGAACTATTAATAAATTCATGGTACCATTTCCATGTACACAAAGAAAAAAAATGTTATCCTATATGAGAACCACTTCTTTCTCATATGCTTTTCAAAAAATGGACATCACTTTATATAAAAGTTGAAAGGCAAAACAAAATAGGAATATGTAATGGAGAGTGTGTAATAAGAGAACAAATAATCAATTTAGTGCACCATCTCCAGTTCTAGCTCAATGCACGAACATTCAAAACAACGTGTCAAACGAAGAAGTCTTACAAGATGGGCGTTTTGCAAAATTGAGCAGTTTAAATTAGATGAAGAAGTATTGCGGGCAAGAATCAGGTGTTTATATTGTGTATTCGATGCAAAAATGAGATTTGTGATGTTTTATCCATCTGTTATGACGAAATATAGAATAAGAAACATGCATTTCGGAATGAAGAAGTAAGCTGTTTATCCCATTTAAGTTCAAGCGCAAAAACACGCAAATTTATATTTGTTTGCTTTTATCTCCATCATCTCTTACAATTGAAATATGCGAAGCTGCTAATGATAAAATGCACTATAGAAACTTATTTTCAGTTTGATTACGTTAGTATAATTCCTCACCTACACTGATAATGACCAATGATGGACTACAAACGTCAGTTCGTCAGACTGGTAGTATTTTTCCCTATTGCGACTGATTTAGTGATAGTTTTAAAGCTGCAAATTTGTTTGAAATAGATCTTGTTTGCCTCTATGAAATCTCGCTTTTTTTAGTTTACCGTATCAACGGAGATGGATTTGAAATAGCACATCCAAGTCAAAACTATTAGCACGAAAACCGTAGAATTATTAGCTGGTTAAATGACCATTTTGCTTCTATTTATGAACACTTTTATGTCGTTCAAATGAGAGAGATTTTGGCACGTGGTCAAAAATATTGCTCAGTGGTTAAGTTCGACAAATCTGTCAAAATTCTATTGAAGGACAATGCTGCAAACATTTTGTCGATGAACGGCTAAATAAAATAGGATTGATGTTTACTTCAATTTCGAGAACATGATTTAAAGAATTGTTACCACGTCCCTCGCAACTATTGTTTTTTTAATTGTATTACCTAAATACACATATAGCGAAAACTGAAAACAGTTAATGTTCGTGACTGCAAAATAATTGTGCAGCAGACATTTCCAGTCAAGTAAAATTTTTGCGAGACTACTAGAGGTGAGAACCGCGTATATAATTTGGCTTTCAATATATATATATGAATTGCGATTTAATCTTTGCCAGTCAGTTTGCTGTCGAACTCTGATGATGATCACTGATGGTCAAAACACGTCTATACGTGTGACTGACGATAGTTTTGATTTGTATTTGACGGATAGTTAGATACAATGGGATTGGTGTTTACTTCAGCCTCGCACACTTAATTTAAACATTTTTTACCACCTGCCGCGCAATCATTTATTGTTTGTCTAGCTGCAATGTAGCAATAATTTCTCATAACCTTTAAAAATAGGCAAGCAATGTTTAGTGCGTGGTGGGGGGGGGATAGGTCAAGGCTGTATTGGTCTGACCAATATTCGTTTTCCTTTTTTAACGAACATTGGTTACGCGGGCGGTGATAAAATTCACTATAATCAAGTTTGCGCACTTGATTTGAACACCTGACCCATTAAGTGTACAGATTTGTCAGTATAAACTAGGAATTGTATAGTGTAGAAAAGACAATTCATCTAGTAGACTGCGACAGGGTGGCTCAGTGGTTAGAGTACGAGGTCTCGAAGTAGACGTGCCCAGGTTTGAGTCGTGTTCGTGGCAAATTCTGGCCATTTCGTGATGAGTTCCCAATAAGGACGAAACTGGTCTACTAGATGAATTGCCTTTTCTACACTATACCATTCTTAGTTTATTCTGAAAAAAATGGCTCTGGGGTTTATTTTCATTTTTCTCCATATAATAATAAACACTTAAAGCGCCGATATGCGATCGCTATAGGCTTATGGGCTTTAAAAATAACACATATTATGTAAATAAAACTAAGGTCCCGTCTTCACTGATAGCCACATGAAAAACGATGAAAACTGTGTGAAATAAAATTTTACAGAATCAGGCTTTTCTTAAAACGGATAAATGGAATATATATATTACCTTATTTGGTATTGAAACGGTCTAAGAAGATTGAATTCCATTCGGAAAAATGTATTTGCTCTCCTCTACGAATACAATCAGTGTTAGTAGAAGAATGTGGAATAATAGGACGGTACCGTCCTATTATTCCACATTCTTCTACCAAATATATAGTGGTTAAAGGGCGTAATACCGGCTCCTACTGATGAGTCGCCAGTAAGCACGAAACGAATGTGCATGAGATTATACTTTCCGTTCATGCTACCTTTGGTTTATCCTTCTGGTTACAACTGAACTAATTTGTTACTAGGTTCGCAACACATAATACATACTTGCATATATATTAGCTCTTCGCAACAAACAGTATTTAACTACAATCAGTGTTGTCTTAAACATAACAAATTAACAAAAATGAAAATATATATCCTTAATCTCTGAAGTTTAATCCTCTCAGTAATATGTTTTATCATTAACAAACTCACAAAAGCAACCATGAGTTATAATCTGGCATGTTTTGCGCAGGTATCATAGCCATTACCGCCGTGTTAAAAATTTGTAATGATAAATGACTGATATATGGGATTTATTATAATATTTAAAAGTAATTAAAAAATCATACATGTATAAATTTCGCTGATGAATATTTAAATGAAAGGTTTGTTCGAGAAATTTGTACACAAAAGTACGCTTTCATTTTGTATCCTATTTCGTGTGATGTTTTTTTACCATTTATCATATTTCGTTTGAATATATACCGGCTTAAATATTTTCACGGCCTCGCCAGTGCTCCGTTCAGCCTCATCGTGCAATAAATTTTATTCTCATTCGGTGTAGTGTGATGCGGAATGGGGAATTGGTCAAGGAATAGAAAATTACACTCGGAAATATCTTCAAGCCAAATAATGAAGGTGATGGAAACCTATTTGCTCTATTTTTGACGCAAAAATGACCAGGGTACGAAAGGCAGACAGAGGCCAGCCCGAAATGATGTGACAGATCAAATAGCAACTGTTGCATTACAATAGGATGTAATGCACATTTCACCTTGAAAATAGAGTCAAATCAACAATCTGGTTAACATTGCATTTTTTACACTTAAAACTGTCTGACATTTGCACAATTATTTTACGAAATTATTTTAAAATCCATAACAAGCATTTGTTTTTTCTCCTTTTTACTCTCTATTTCTTTCTCCTGGTTTTAGGATCAGCTGCATGACAAAATTTTGGTCGATCCCAGAGGAATTGAAGCCTTTTTCCCTGAATGCGCTAATTATCCCGCGCCTACACAGCGAGACCTAGAGGCGAATCATGTGCCGCCCAATGAGCCTGTAGATGTCACTCGTGTTAAGTGGTTCATAAGAGATTTGTTTCTGAAGAAGGCAGTAGACAATTGCGACTCTAGAGGCAGAAAATGTTATCCTCATTTCACAACAGCCGTCGACTCGGAAAACATTAAAAGAGTATTTGCAGACTGTCAGGACATGTTGCAGCGTGTGTATATGGCGAAACTAAATCTTCTTTAGCATAGAAACAATGTCGCTATTCGCAAATTACTCTGCAGTACACCTCATGATGAACACATTTTTATGCTAAATAATTTTTTAAATATTTAACAAAAAGTAAATTAATCTAATATTTGGTTTCTTTTTATTACAACACTTAAATATTAAAAAGGACGATTTTCAACTAGCTGCATCTCCAAATTTTTGGACAGCACGTTGTTTCGTGCATAAATTAGCCTTAATTGCGAGATTCGTTTTCATTTAAAGTATTTTATGTTAATTAATTGAAATGATAAGTAAAATAATTGAACGAAGCTACTTCTAAATCTACTAAAGCTTTATAACAAAGCATAAGTAATCAGGACATTTTCTTAATAATGAGGTTCCATTTTTATCATTTAATCTAAGCAATGTATAATGTGTAAAAGGCAGTTTTAAATGGACCGGATTCGTCCTTTGGCACAGTACCCGATGAGTTCTCATTAGGTACGAAACCTGTCTACTGAATGAATTGATTTTTCTTCATTATACTATGCTTAGTTCATACTGGGAAAGGTATTTACATAATGGAATAATTTTTTATATAAAGATGGCAGACTTGATTTAAACAATTTTTTTAACATTTCCCGCACAACAAATGTTTGTCTTTTTCTAAAAATGTTCAATTCAATACCATTTCCTCGCGTAATGTTGTATCTGTTATATAATGACAGATTTTGGGTGGTTCGTTGGAACTTTAGGCCTAAAGAGATGCCATATAGGCTCCACCTAAGGGAATGTCTAACGAGGAAAATTAGTGGGCATATAACAGGAAATTGTGCTAAGCGCATGACAGTGTGGCTCATTGGTTAGAATAACAAATATTGAAACAGACGTATCCAGGTTTAAGCCCTGTCCGCGGCAGGTACTGGACAGTACGTGATGAGTTCCCAATAAGGACAGAACCGGTCTACTGGATGTATTGCCCTTTCTACACTATAGAAGGCTTAGATTATGCTGAAAAATATATGTACATAATGGGACAGGTGTTTATATCAAGATCGAAAAATTGATTTAAATAACTATTATCACCACCCGAACAACCAAAGTTCGATTAATTCAATTTTTATTGTTTATTTCTCTATTGCCAAAATACTGTCTTAAAATCATGTCTGCTTTTATCGAATTTACCTAATATAAAAGAGGCTGTCTTATGACAATTATGGTCTATGAGAAACCAATTTCTTTGAAACATCAAATCACTATTCAATCTTTCAGTCGTTCCTTTAGTTTAAGATGAATAATCTTATTACGAATTATGGCTAAGTTGGAAGCGTTAACTAATTTTACTTTTGAATTTTGGATGTAGAGAGAAATATTTTTATTAATTCAATCAGATATTTATATACATGTACTTTCCATTCATTGAACTGATTCAACTAATAATAACGCTATTAATGATGTAGAAAATTTAAATTTAATATTATAAGCTAATACACAATATGTGAAAGTATTTTAATGAGTAAAAACATCAAATGTGATATTATGTATTTAAGCATTAAAAAATTAAACTATATTCTTTACTCTAATGTTTAAGCAAGTACTTTTGCTTAATTACTAAATATGGTAAATTATATCATATCGTTTACAACAAATTCATTTAGACTCTTGTTATCGCTTATAAAATAATACAGAAAACATGTTTAATTTAGTCTGTCGAATAGATATTTGGATTAATAAAACGTGCTTATTATTTATGCGTTATTAAATTTATTGCTTGAGTGAGATGTGATAACGAATATATATAAACCAGATTCTCAGCCAATTAATAAGCACGTCACTAATGTGCAAATGAGATTATTACTTCCGTTCATACTGAATTTTGTTTATCTCTCTGGTCATACTTGAACTAATTTGTTACTTGGTGCGCAAAACCTTATACACAATTGCCTTTAACCCCTGTTTGGTGCACATTAGCGCACAAGATTGACTTCCATACTACCACCGGTCGCACGCACTGATGCATTTCGACCTTCCATGATCATTATCAGAGTACGATGGCAAACTGACTAGCGAAGATCAAACCGCATTGCATATATATGGGAAGCAAAATTGAATATGAGACTCTCATCTTTAATAGTCTCGCGAACAGTGCACTTGACTGGAAATGCCGGTTGCACAATTTCGGTGCAGTCACGAACAGTAACATTTTGCAGCTTATATATATATATATATATTTGCAAAACAAGTACACAGTCATTGATTGCGCGGACCCTGATAACATTTCTTTAAATCAATTTTGCGAGCTTGAAGTAAACACCAACCCCTCTGCACTCTGATGATAATCATGGAAGGTCACAACGCGTCAGCGCGTGCGACCGGCGGTAGTTTTTCTATGCTGTTGGACGACTGGTTAAATACAAAGAGATTAGTGCTTACTTCAAGCTGACAAACTTGATTTAAAAAATTGTGACCACCACCCGTGCAATCAATTATTGTTAAATTGTATTGTGTACTTGTATTATATATCAGTTGCTCTCGAAAATACTAATAATAAACACCGCTATAGACAATACAATTAAACAATAATTGATTGCGCGGGTGGTGGTAACAATGCTTTAAATCAAGTTTGCGGGCTTGAAGTAAACACCAACCCCATTGTATTTAACCAGTCTACGAACAACATAACAAAACTACCGCCAGCTGCAACGCACTGACGCGTTTCGACCTTCCATGATCATCATCATCAGTTTGCCGTCGTACTCTGATGATGATCATGGAAGGTCGAAACGCGTCAGTGCGTTGCAGCTGGCGGTAGTTTTGTTATGTTGTTCGTAGACTGGTTAAATACAATGGGGTTGGTGTTTACTTCAAGCCCGCAAACTTGATTTAAAGCAATAAACACCGCTGTCATATAAAGTACCAGCAAACTTTGACGCAAAGCCTTGCGTTCATAGGTAGGCTTCACAACATTCATCGCCCCTTCCGAGGATCATATTGTGTATCGCATTGGTTGGGCGAAAATTTAGTGATTGTCTTCCATTAGGGAAGAAACCATGGTCAAATGGAAATTTTCGGCTGGGAATATAGAAACTATTGTATGAGTTATATAAAAAACAACTGCATTCATTCACAAGGATTGGTCAGCCATTTATATACAATGCTAAATGATTAATCAAAGTAATGTAAACTCAATAAAACTAGCCAAGCATATTAAAAATTAGCTGTCATTGCACATGAGTTGCTACGTTTCTAATAAATCAAGTACGAAATAAATGAACATTCTTACCAAGAATTAACTTGATTATACTTTGCCAAAAAAACAAGAAGATTTTTAGACATTTTTTGTAATGAACTAAAACTTAGTTGCCTACTCTTAATAAGTTTGTTGAAACGACATCTAGTACAGCCATTAAAATTGTGGGTATTTCGCTATATTTATTCAAATATTGTGCAGATTTCCTGCAGTTATGTCACAAAGAGTGGCCCTAGTTGATTTACTCTATCAGACTCACGGCGAAATAAACAAATTATACCTGATTTTAAAGTAATCCCTTACTTTAATTCGATTCCAACCAGATGTTTCGTAGAGACTACAGCAATGTCATGCGTTGTCATTTATTTATTTGCAATCAGAGTATTGTCCAGAATAGAAGTCTAACCTGTTTCTCGTCCAAGTCTGTATGGTGCTGTAATTCAAATTTGATTAAATATCATAGGAGTTGCTGATTTGTATCGAGCTGACTTTTAAAGTGTTTTGTAAATTTTTTCCTTCCATTTAGAGATGGTCAGATATTATCCAAAGACAAATAAATTAACAAGCCTATTTAAGAATGGTAGACAACGCAGTTCTATAGAAATCCGATGGGGCACAACTGTGACATGCGTGAACAGCCATGGGCGGGATATATTGCCTTAAAATGAAAAAGGTCGATAGAAAGCTAAAAATGTCGTGCATCAAACAGCTCTGCTGACACAGACGATGACTAGATTGACACTTCCAAAACGTCACTAGTTTTACATTCCAATCGCGAGAATTATGGCTACCGGTGATATGTTATCAAAAGCCAAGTATTCATTCTGGTGGAGAGTTGAGCTCGCTATTTCATGAAATATTTAGCTAATACCGGCTACATATATCTATGATCATACTATGTCATTATATATAAACGAAATATTTCATTTAAAACGGGACCAAAAAAAATATCTCAATTATTGTATCATACTTGTGAGTAAACTACTTTCGAATTGGTATTAACAACAAATGAAAAAAGTTTCAACTTGGTTCTTAGGCAATAATTTCTTTATAATCCTCACAATTTAGAACATACAATTTAATTTTGTGGCAATATTTAATAGAAAAATTAGGTTATGTTAATTCTAAGAGGCTGGGTATTATCAGCGAAGTATATATAAAGCGAGAGTATATGATCAGAACAACATCCTCCGTCATTCAGTAGGAGGAGCTTAGGAAGAGCGAGAGAAATTGAGTGAGAGAATGAGAGATAGCGAGAGATAGAGAGCGAGGGATTGAGCGAGAGATAGAGAGCGAGGGATTAAGCGAGAGATAGAGACAGAGAAAGCGCAAGAGAGAGAGAGCGAGAGATAGAGCGAAAGAGATAGAGAGAAACATAGAGTTACAGACCTAGAGAGAGACAAAGAGAGAGAGTGAGACTGAGAGGTAGAGTGTGAGAGAGCGCGAGAGATATAGCAAATGAGAGAACAAGAGATAGAGAGAGAAAGGGGTATATATATATATATATATATATATATAGAGAGAGAGAGAGAGAGAGAGAGATTGGATGGCTTTTGGCGGCAAAGCCACAATTTTTCTTCGTTATTATGTCTTCTTCGGTCAGTCGATAAAATATTTACAGAGTTTTGAGAAATGAACAGTAAACGATGCTCGGTGAGAAATCCCCTTGTATAGTTGAAGTCGAATTAATCGTGCATCTATACCAAATTAAAATTAACAAATTCGCAATTTCAGAAGGCCCTGAGAGGCTACTGTGGGCTCATTTATGCATGTGCTTTTTAGTCACGCCGTATCTCTAAACATGTCGCTTTATTAAGGATAGTGAGGATAAAGCAAAGCCAGAATTGAAGAAATGGGTAACCGCGATCACACATGGGCTTAACGATTACCCAATATTCTTTAGAAGGAGCCAGAAATGCACAACAGTCTATCAGCTAGCTCCCCGATCTAGATCCTAATGGTTTCTCTTATTTGGATGTGCGCTAAACAAGTAGCATTGTCTTCTACTGATGAGCAGCCACTAAGCACAAAAACACATGCATGTATATAAATATATACCTTTGGTAAGCAATTGTGAATTAGGTGTTGCACAGCTAGTAGCAAATTTGTTCAAATATGACAAAAAGGATAAACCAGAAACGGCATGAACGGAATGCATAATTTCAAGTGCAAATTCGTTTGATACTTACTGAATACTCATCCGTAGGAGCTGGTACGGCGCCCAATACCCACTATATATTTGAATGAAAAATGTTGGAAAATTAGGATACTACAGGTTTACACATTCATTAAGGTGATTGTGCCGTCCAATCTTCCCACATTCCTCAAAAAATATATATTGCGTATAGTGTGCTGTACTGGCTCCTACTGATGAGTCGTCGGTAAGCACGAAACGAACGTGCAAATGAGATTATCCTTTCCGTTCAAGCTGTCTTTGGCTTATCATACTAGGCATATTTGAATAAATTTTATACTAGGATCGCATCACCTAATACACAATTGCATATTTTTTAGATTTTATAAACAAACAGTAGCTAATTGTCGTATATCTAATAGAACGATTTCATGTTTCGCGCGAAATATAATAACTGATATCGATCAAGGCCAGGGTGTATGGATTTGCTGGATTAACAGATGCTCAGAAGGAGTTTTAATCTTCAATTTTGGTGAACTTTGGCGTACTTTAAAATCCATTGGGTTAGCACCATTTACGAACTCGGCAACCATAATGTTGGTTCCATCTACCTTTTCGGCAACCATTGTGTTGTTATCAGGTACTGACACAACAGCCATAGTGTTTGTACCCTTAACATGCTTAAACTTCCTGTCAAATTTGAACTAAATTGTTACTAGATTCGCAACACCTAATACACAATTGTATATATTTTTATTCTCAGCAACAATCAGTATCTTTCCTTTAGTATATCGTTTTTTTCAAATAGTAAATAACATATTATCAGGTATTTTATGTCAAATGCATTAATACGATATACAATACACAGAGATATCTAACCCACGGCAAATTGAACTACCATAGTCATTGAATCGATTTTGTCATTTTTCAAAGTACAATTAGCCTATTAAAGCATAGTTACACATGCTCTTAAAACCAAACTACCTTGCAAATTTAAACAGCTAGAGGCAAACAGCGCTCGAATGTTTTAATTCGAAAATCGATAGATATTTCGGTGGTATGTTATTAATTCGCGTCCCATCGACCGATCCGGATAAAAAGAAAGAGTTGCAACAAATTGGGGTTCCTTAAATTTAATCTTACTGAAGATAGAATGGCATTCTCGCATCAATCGCAATTTAAATATCGATCCATTTGAGGGTTAAAAGCATTGCCAGATAAATAGGCAGTAATCTCTACCATACAACAATAATGATTGATCATCGTTTAGACAATTTCATATATGTAGTATGCAGTATAGATTTATAGCAGTATCGCTAAAATGCAGATATGAATTTAATTCATCTTGTGGTTTATGAAAATTTCGGTTAAATCCGCAACATATATATATATATATATATATATATATATATATATATATATATATATATAAACTTCCAATTGAACTGATAAAATGGAAAGTGTGTGTATCTTCTGTTGGATTAGCAGTATATAGCCATTTTCTAGATTTAGGCAAACTGTGAAATTTTAAACAATTCAGATGCCTAGCTTATTCTAGATTTTAATAAAAAGGAAAAATCATGCAAAAAATAAAGAAAATTCGATGGCGGTAACGTGGTTGAACTGCATGTCTTTTATGTAGGCATGATTAAGATAATTTTAATGACAAATGGTCATGTGGAAAAGGGTACTCATTTTGCATTCAACAATTTTCTTCATTATTCCTATCTATCGATTGCGATAATCCGTATTTTGTTACCTCACTAATTACTGAATTCAGTAAAAAAATTATTTTTAGTCTAAATACAAAATTATCCAGTCTCGTATCACTGTACGCAATTAAAATTTGATGCGTCATAAGCTGACATTTTTAGTTATTGCTTGTTAAATAAGTAGTAAATCCTGCTTCTTTCTGGATCTTAAATACTGTTTGTTGCGGAGAGCTAATATATATATGCAGGCATAACAAATTAGTTCAGTTTTGACTAGAAGGATACACCAAAGACAGCATGAGCGGAAAGTGCATGAGTTTATACTTTCCGTTCATGCTGTCTTTGGTTTATCCTTCTGGTAACAACTGAACTAATTTCTTTATGGATCTCTTGCAAAATCGATTTAACCTGTATGAGTACGTCTTAATGTTAATAAACTAAAAAAACTGCGCATTAAATGCAATTTTCAGTTACATGCCATCTTATACTTATGGTTAGTTTTCCTTTGGATGTATCCTTTACGACATGGCTTTCGATCAAATGTTCAATTATGCATTACAGATCTGTAACTATTAAAAATTTCCCATACAATCTGAGCAAGTGATGTTGAATTTAAGAATAAACAAACTGTAGCATAAGATTGTAAATGCAATTCAAAAATCAAACCATTTCCGTTCTTAGGTTGCATTTATCGAGTACTTCCCATTTAACTGCAATTCAATGACACTTTCGCAGGAAGCACGATGCATTTTATATATAATCACAAAATCTAGGATGGGTAGTTGGAACTCAAAGTCAAAAGTGATGTCACATAGAATGATTTTAATGAATGATAGGTAATTTACTTTTATGTTGCTATACAAGATTCGAGTGGCTTAATGGATGCATTGTAAGACTTTGAAGGAAATGCCCCCAGGTTCATGTACCGTCCGCCAATCCCGCAGTTCATGATAAAATATACACTGGGTTTGTGGTGTAGTGCCAGCTCTTAATAATGAGTCGCCAGAAAGCACGAAATTCATGCATGCATGAGTTTAAACATTTTTTCATTGTAAAATAATTTACTATTAGATAATACAATTAAACAATAATTGATTGCGCGGGTGGTGGTAGCAATTCTTTAAATCAAGTTTGCGTGCTTGAAGTAAACACCAATCCCATTGTATTTAACCAGTCATCGGACAACATGACAAAACTACACACATTCGCACACACTGACGCGTTTAGACCTACCATGATCATCATCAGACTACGACGGCAATCTGACTAGCGACAATGAAATCACATTGCATATCATGTACAATGTATGCAAGACTGCTAGAGGTGACAGCCGCTTATCTAATTTTGCTTTCAATATATATGAAATGTGATCGTGGAAGGTCGAAACGCGTCAGTGCGTTGCGACTGGCGGTAGTTTTGTTATGTTGTTCGACGACTGCTTAAATACAATGCGATTGGTGTTTGCTTCAAGCTCCCAAACTTGATTTAAAATAGTTATTATTAGATACGCAAAAATTAATAGCTAATTGAATATATATTAGTGTTCCGAAATCGAGATTATATAAATAGGCTCATATCACAGAATTTGTAAAGTTTCATGAATAAAAAAATCATACTATTCTCGCGATAATTTATATTATGATCTCGATCAAAACAATATTTCTCTTTATCTTGTTGATCACCCGATTATTCAACTATTTATAATATAATTAAATGTAAATTTTAACGAATATCTTTGTTTAGGCAAAACGGACCTAGAAATAAGTAACCTTTCATTAGTTTGGTCTCTAACATATGTTGCGTTATAGATAAGTTGATTTTATACAATACTAAAAAGAAAACAAACTTGTAAGCGCATTTTCACACGCGTTTCATGCTAACAGTTCATTCGTCAGAGGATAGCTGCAATAAGCCATAAACCAAGCATATTTTTGTCATGCAATCATATTCTTCTGTATGGTGCAATCTCCTAAACGTATGTGTATTTTTATTCAGTGCTAGACAAAAACAAGATAAGGATTTTTCCAATGTATCGACTAGACCAACTCACTGTGCGAAATATATATCAATCAGGTGAAGCTGTTAACATTTATTTTGTTTATAGGCTCTTATCATCAAATCTATCAAAAGAAGCCAACCCAGCGAAGATTGGCACTTGGGCCAAAATCGTTATAGTTTTACGTATTCGTTTAGTAATCACAACAATATTCAGTTAAGCGTGCATTCGTTAAATATTTGTAATTGGAGAGATATAACATTTGTCCATTTATTTTGACTTATAACATTCCAAGTAAGAAGGGAGATTATACAGTACCAAATATTATGCTAATTTCAGCAGAAACAATATCTGCAATCTTATGTATGCATGCGATTCATGCACAATGCCGTCTCATCAGAGGAAGGCGACACTACGTCTCAAATCCGTTATATATTTGATATAGAAATAAGACGCAATTTGATGGTACAATCTTCTATAGGAATGCGTATAAATGCAGAAGCAGAATAAACATTATATAAATACTTTATCAATATGAATTTAAAGTGGCTTCATTATATATAATGATTGCCAATCGACAAAGGGTTATCAACTCAATGATATTAATAATATGCTAATAGAACCAAAATTTCAGACCTATAATCCTGCCCAGATTTGAAAAAATATTGTTGTTTATGAACTCCTTATGCCGTTACCAAGTTAGACGTTCAATAAGTATGTATTAATGTGTATTAGGTGTTGCACACCTAGTAACAAATTAGGTCAAATATGATCAGAAGGATAAAATAATGACAGAACGAACGGAACGTATTATCTCAAGTGCACATTTGTTTCGTGCTTACTGGCGACGCATCAGTAGGAGCCGGTATTAGGCTCTATACCCACAATTTATATTTTTGTGAAGAGTGTGGAACAGTTGGACGGTAAAATCTCCTAAACGAATGTGTAAGCCTGCAGTCGTGAAGGTAACTTTATATAAAATTTTCGACAATTTGATTTCAAAGCCAGCTCACTATATGTAATATATACCGAACCTGTAAATGATACAAAGACTATGTCTGGTGAAACATTACTTTAAACCAAAACTATGGTTACCAGATAGGTTCATGGTACCGACACTGTGTTTACGGAGTCGTTTCATGGTACCAACAAATTAGATTTAAATGTATGCTGAATTTCAACCAAATTTAGAATTATAAATATATCTGTCTGAATTTGCTGGAGTACCGGGTATTCAAAAGTAGTTGTAATTCTTAATTTTGGTGAAATGTGGCTTACCTCGATATCCATTATATTAGTATCATTCGGCAACTTTAGTGTTGTTATCGAATAACGACTCATCAAACATAATCTTGGTGCCATCTACAGGGGCGCTATATATAATATATATTGTGAGTTGGCTTTGAAGTCGCATTGCCAACGACTTTATACCATCCATTTATTCAATATTTCGTATCCAAATGTACAAAGGTAAAGGGCTTCTACTGATGAATTGTTAGTAAGCACAAAACGAATGTGCACATGAGATTTTACTTTCCGTTCAGGCCGAATTTGGTTCTTCCCTCAGGTCCTTTTTGAATTAATATGCTACTATGTGTGCAAAAACTAATACACAATTGCGTTTATATTAATTCGCCAAACTAAACAGTATTTAAATGTATATATTATTATTTGCGAAGAACTAATATGTATATTTTAAACAATAGATAATCCATACCAAATGACAAGTTCGAATACACAGGACCTAAGATAGATAACCATTTTTTTGTAGAGGTAAAATCTGTATACTTTGGTATGCATTCGGATCATAATAACTGTCAAATGGTCCATGAATGTCGGATCTACGGCCTAAACCCGGTTTATATTTGATTCAGTAGGTTATGCAGTATTCTAGATGTAAGCGCTTGATTGCAGTTGTAGAAATACCATTATATGATGACTTCGTCCATAGGAATTCATAGCTAACCTAATTTAAATAAGATGCACCCATCATATAATGATGATTAATGTAATGATTTTTGTGATAGGCCATATAACAACGAAATTATGCTAAAGAAACGGTTGGAAAACTAAATAAACGACCATTGACTGCGCGGCCAGTGATAAAAATTAAAATAATCAAGGTTGCGATCATGATATAAACGTCTGTCTCATTATGTACATACAATTTTCAGTTTAAACAACTTATTTTATTGTGTTGAAAAGGAAATTCATCCAGTAGACCGATTTCGTACTTACTGCAAACTCTTCACGTAATTTCCAGCATATTCCGCGGACAGGTCTCGAACTTGGGCACATCTGCTTCGGAAACTGGTGCTCTAAACACTGAACCACACTGACGCACCCTACACAAAATTTCCTTTTAATATACTACCCATTGATTTTTGGTTAGTCTTTACTTTAGGTGGAGCCTATATGGCATCCATATAGACCTGAAATTCCAACTAACCATCCTAAATCTCTAATTATAGAACAGACACCACGCAATATGGAGAAGTGTTATTTAAATGAACATTTATGTAATTTAACGAACATTGGTTGCGCGAGCTTTAGTTACAATTACTTTTCTCAAGGTTAGTTGGAACTATAGGTCTAAATGGATGCCACATATGCTCCATCAAAAGGAAAATCTAACCAAAACAAATTCGTAAGTATACAATTGAAAATTGTCCGTATTGTACGGCAATGTGGCTCATATGTTAGAGTACTAGAATCAGAAGCATCCGTGCCCAGGTTTGAGCCCTGTCCGCGGCAAATTCTTTACAGTACGCGATGAGTTCCTATTAAGAAAGAAATCTGTCTACTGGAAGAATTGCCTTTTCAAAAATATACAATGCAGTCTATACTGACAATGGTATGTGCATAGAGGGACAGGTGTTCATATGAAGATCGGAAATTTGATAATAGTAATTGTTGAAAAAATAGTGAGAACTGCGAAATCATAATATCTGGCCTTGACAGGCATCAATTTTCCATACTTTTGGTAAAATGCCAACATAAAATTACCAGTGTTTAACTAAATATTCTGTTTTTATGGAGAAACAACATATATGCATTGACGCTCTAGATAGGAACTAAGTATGAACAGGGTTGTTTATATAATACCAAAAAGATGTGCGAAATTAAGCATGAGAAATCTCTATAACCTTATGTAGGCATACTTGTTATGCTTAATAGCGATTCATCAGTATGATCCAATAATATGTAAAAAGACCATTCTATATTAAGTTACGGAATTTAACGTAAAAATTATTGTGAGTTAAGGATGTAGTGTCGGATTCTACTGATGAGTCACCAGTAAACACGTACGGGAGATAATCCATTGTTTTTGTGCTGACTTTGCAATATTATTCTGGTCATATTTAAACAAACTTGTTAATTGTTAGACACAGTATGTCATACTTAATTGCTTACATTGTAATCGAGAATCTATAAATATTATATTAGAGCAAGATATTTCATAAATACCTAAAAGGTGTCAAAGGTCGGATTCTCCTGTCTAGTTTGACAATTGCTAACACGTTTATTCAATCTTAATATAATCAAATTGCGCAAAAAAGGTTTTTTAATGCGGCTCAATCGTGGCTGTCTTTCTACTTTTAATTGTAAATAAGGTCGGAACACATTCGTTAATCCTATAAACGCTTTTCATTCTAATTAGCGTAACATATCCTTTTTGTCATATTTAGAATAGCATACTACTTGGGAATCTAAGCCTTATAGATAAATGCATGCAGGTCAGTGTGCCAGTTTTATAAATGATCCTCGATAATCAGTTTGCCATCGTACTCTGATAATGAACAAGGAAGGTCGAATCGCGTAAGTACGTGTGACTGACGTTAGTTTTGCTATGTTGTTAGTCGACTGGTTGAATAGAATGGGATTAGTGTTAACCTCAAGTTCGCAAACGTGATTTAAAGAAGTATAAATGGTTTGTCTGGCAAAACGTTTGATTAAGTAACTTTTCTTAGGAATGTGATAAAATTTGATAACAAATACTTTCTTCTTGAATGAACATTGTTTGCGTGGGCGGTGAGAACAATTACTTTTTAATCAAGGTTGCAAACTTGAAATAAACACCTGACCCATTAAGTAAATACATTTGTCAGTATAAACTAGGTATTGTAAAGTGTGGAAAAGGCAATTCATCCAGTAGACCGGTTTCGTCCTTATTGGGAGCTCATCAGATTCGGTCCAGAATTTGAAATACGTAGTGTATACTGACAAATACATGAACATAATGGGTCAGGTGTTTATATCAAGTTCGCAGCCTTTATTCAATAGTAATTACTTTCTTCGTCAGAAATAAATTTCGAGCAGCAGCAATGATTCTGGCCACAAACATAATTCATTTTGAAATAATAACATTTTTTTGAATTCCGCCTTTGAAGAAGATAAACAACAATCGAATTCAATTTATTACGACTATTTAAATGATTAACGCAAAGAAAGGCCATTAACCCAACGTTATAACGTAAAACGGAAGCGTTTCGTATTTGTTTATTCGTCAAATTTATTTCTTTCCGAAACGAAACTTTAATTGGCTTGTGATTAAAAAAATATAATACAGACTACATAAAATTAATTCCTTTACAAAAAGAATTATGGAATGAAGTGCGTTTACCTAGTCTTAGTGAATTCTTTACTTGATTTAAGCAAAAATTGAATTAGAGTTAAATATTTACAATTTCGTACAAATACAAATGGAAATAATGAGAAAAAA
The DNA here is from genome assembly GCA_029291075.1 of Eudiplozoon nipponicum. Lineage (NCBI taxonomy): Eukaryota > Metazoa > Platyhelminthes > Monogenea > Mazocraeidea > Diplozoidae > Eudiplozoon > Eudiplozoon nipponicum. Next base: position 59,068 of record JAQBSW010001083.1, on the reverse strand, counting down.
GGTAAATGTGCGCTGACGGTCTGTCTCTTCCAAAAATTAAATTGGAGGCAAACAATTTCCAAATAAATAGTATTTGCAACAAATAAGCATAATTTTCTTTTCGAATGTTGTTTAATACATTTTTCATAAAAGAGCGCAAAAATTTATACAGGAAATATATACAAATATTTCAGCCGATTTTATAAAATCATAGAATATCTCAAAAATATATGCTAAGAATCTCAAAAATGGTTGAGCTTTAGTATACTTTTTTCTATAACGAAAAACGATCTATTTAATAGCGATTTATTATTACATCTGATATACTCTTAAAATTTAAAAGCTATTTAAGAAGTCGATTTCATGCTATTTACAGTTTACCTCTATGCCTTATTATTTCGATTGTTTTTTGAAGAAGCTGCTAGTTTCAAACATGGATTATTCTCGACTTCAATTGAATGTTGCCGGATCAGACTGGTGAAATTATATTTTACTTTATACATAAATCTTACCATCAGAGAATTACAAATAAATTAATTCCTATCATAATAATAAAATACAATGAACTCTGTAACATTTGCCATGGTATCGGTTTCATAGTACCAGAAAGCTATCGGGAAATGTAAACGAATTCTTAAAATCTGCAAGGACAGCTAAGAACATAGGAAGAGAATTTATATAACAATTGAAATACACTTGAAATTACTTAATGAGTACAGGTTCTGTCACTTGCATAAACTGCAATACGCTTTTATTTAATATTCGACGCGTTTGAATGAAATAGGCAGCTGCTTTCTTTTAGGAAGTTACTAAACTTAGACAATAATTTTCTATTTCGTTGTGGTATTAATATATGTTATTTTATTTAATAATATAAAAAATCAAACCAAATGAAACTCAGCCTGTGTTGTTTTGAAAAACCCAGGTTCGTAGCTTTCATTCTTTTATGACATTTAATTGTTTATAGGTGGCAACTAACATATATATATATATATATTATACGTATATATATATATATATATATATATATATATATTATGATATAGTCCCATTATCCCACATTTTGACCAAAATATTGTGGGTGAGGGGCGTAATACCGGTTCCTAGTGATGAATCGCCAGTAAGCACAAAACGAATGCTCATGAGATGATACTTTCCGTTCGTGATGTCTTTGGTTTATCCTTATGGTCATAATTGAACTAATTTGTTACTAGGTTCGCAACACCTAATACATACTTACTAATCACAATTAGTAGTTGGATTTTTTATTGAAATTGAAATAACTAGCGTACACAAAAACTGAATTTCTGGACGAAGTAATTTGATATTAATTTGAACGATGTGATAGCTGGGTGTAAAAGAAAAGCAAAAATATGGCATATGTTTAAAAAAATGATCAATAGAATGTAATTTGGCTAGCAGTTCAAGAAATTGCAGAAAACTTGAACGATGTGAATGAGTTCGTTTAAAGTTTTCGCATCACAAAAATGATATTAGGATGCGAATCATAGTTAGCTTGAGTGCTATACCATCTTACTCCAATAGAGCATATGTGTACGAACTTCATTGTGCTTTCTACCGCATGTGATGGTAACCGGAGTACTGATAATGAAGGATGTAAGATAAAGAAAAAGTGCAATAAACGCAAATGAATTTCTTGTGTCCCACGGTCTCACGGACATGGTAGCAAGTTTTTGAAGAGCAGGTTATGTACATACATATAGCAGAACACTTAAACTAATACTGATGTATTTACACCTGACAGACAAAATTATTGACAAATTAATGAACGACTCTTGAAATTTCAAGTGTCTCTGAGGTTGTACCGATGTAATACAATAATTGAATGCTTCATGTTTTTTTGTAAAACGACTTTATCACGAATAATGTATTTATATCAAAGCTAAAACATTGTACTACACCTACCACAGACTAGTCTTTTCTAACGAGCTCCAAGCACACCTTTCCACTGCGCTTTGTACTTAAAAATCTGTGTAAAGTGTGTAAATATAGCCGGCGGTATTTAAAATTTATTGCAGAGTAGTTAAAAATACTAAAATTCGTTGGGGTTTATTCGAAGTCTGAAAATGACGTAAGAATATTTAAATATAATGCAATTAGAAAGAAATAAAGTAGTTGACATCAGTGAATCGTGTTAAAATTCATTTTGAATCAGCAGCATGTAGATTATATACATCGACTTTTCTCTATACCAAAATAAATGTGTAAATAGAATATTGGTATGTGTAGGCGTATTATTTTGTGCAGATATGTTATTACGAATTCATGTAATTCGAAATGCAATCAAGCAGGTATGCATGTACGTATGTATGTATGTATGTATGTATGTATGTATGTATGTATGTATGTATGTATGTATGTATGTATGTATGTATGTATGTATGTATGTATGTATGTATGTATGTATGTATGTATGTATGTATGTATGTATGTATGTATGTATGTATGTATGTATGTATGTATGTATGTATGTATATGTATGTATGTATGTATGTATGTATGTATGTATGTATGTATGTATGTATGTATGTATGTATGTATGTATGTATGTATGTATGTATGTATGTATGTATGTATGTATGTATGTATGTATGTATGTATGTATGTATGTATGTATGTATGTATGTATGTATGTATGTATGTATGTATGTATGTATGTATGTATGTAATGTAATTTATGTATGTATGTATGTATGTATGTATGTATGTATGTATGTATGTATGTATGTATGTATGTATGTATGTATGTATGTATGTATGTATGTATGTATGTATGTATGTATGTATGTATGTATGTATGTATGTATGTATGTATGTATGTATGTATGTATGTATGTATGTATGTATGTATGTATGTATGTAATGTATGTATGTAATGTATGTATGTATGTATGTATGTATGTATGTATGTATGTATGTATGTATGTATGTATGTATGTATGTATGTATGTATGTATGTATGTATGTATGTATGTATGTATGTATGTATGTATGTATGTATGTATGTATGTATGTATGTATGTATGTATGTATGTATGTATGTATGTATGTATGTATGTATGTATGTATGTATGTATGTATGTATGTATGTATGTATGTATGTATGTATGTATGTATGTATGTATGTATGTATGTATGTATGTATGTATGTATGTATGTATGTATGTATGTATGTATGTATGTATGTATGTATGTATGTATGTATGTATGTATGTATGTATGCATTTATGGGTGTGTATGTGTGCATGTATGCATGTATGTGTGTATGTATGTATGTATGTGTATGTATGCATGTATGAAAGTATGTACGTACGTACGAGTGTATGTATTTATGTATGTATGTATTTATGTATGTATGTATGTGTATTTATGGACGTATGTTAGTATATATATGTATGTATGTATGTATGTATATATGTATGTATGTATGCATGTATGTATGCATGTTTGTATGTATGTATGTATTTATGTATGTATGTATGTATGTATGCATGTATTTATGTATGTATGTATGTATGTGTGTATATATGTATGTATGTATGTATGTATATATGTATTTATGCCTGTCTGTCGTATGCTTATATGTATGTATGCATGTATCCATATTTGAATATCTTTGTTATAGAATGAAAAAAGTATATTTATATTAAAATCGGTATGTCAGTATGAATGTAACCATACATGAATTTAATTATGTATTAATAAGTTCTTTAAAGATTTTTTTCTCCTTATATGTGCGTTGATTTAAATGGGAACGTGTCTATTCATTTTACTACGTATTTTCTCAATTTTGCATATATGTATTAATTTATACAATTATGTTTATTTGTATGTGGTGATGAATTCGTGAATATATGTTTTTCATGTATGAAATTTTGTATGCATGAACATCGGATGGTTTGTTCTTGTGCATGTTAATGCGTGTTTAAACTTCGGTATATATGTATGAAATTCTGAATATCGTAGGCGGGTATATATGTATGAATTCATGCATATCTTTATAAAGGTGTCCATGTTTGCATGTTTAACAATATTGTATGTGTATCTATGCATATATTTTTGTACGAATATATGTATACATTTATTTTTTATGAATGTTTTTAATGAGTGTATTCATGTTGGTATGTTTATATTCATGATTTTCCCAAATCTACGAAAATCCACAGATATGATATCAAATGTGAATGTATAATATTAAATTAACGAAGTGATTTGTGACATTGCATGTTCTGTGCTTGGGTTACCTTGCCAACAAACAGATACATTTTTTTTATATTATGACAATATAATGGTTATTATCAAAGCCTATCATCATGAAAAATGAAGATATTGTATAATAATGAAATAGTGTTTAGAAAAAGTACTCCTGGTAATAGAAATTTTTTATAAATAAATTAAAATTTACTTTAGTATTCATTAAATGAACAATCCATCGTGAATATAAAATAACTTACGATTGGATGAAATATTATCAAAAACTAAATTATTAAATGAATACTCTGAGCGATAGAATATTATCTTAATTTTAATTTCTAATGCAGCCACTGATATGCCTATAAATAAGGGATTTTTGAAACTAAGACATTAATTTGTATACTTAGATTGACATAGGAGCGAAAATAAGTTTAATCATCAAATAAAATTAAAATTATTCACATTGTTTAAAACGAGAAAATAATTTCAGAAATTAAAAAGTTTTTTAAGAGTGTTAACGTGGGATAATTATTTAGGATGAAGAAATACGGAAAAAATGTGAAATTAATTTGCAGCACTACGAACAATTGGTGCGATTCTGATGAGTAAAATTAAAATGAATGCTATTGATCGCACTTAACATCTGATTTAGTATGCATTTGTAATAGTTAGCCCATCGACCAACTTTAGACTAAAAAGATGAATGCAATTCGACATTTTAATTCTTTACAATTCCATTATCTTGCAAATGAGGAAACTTCAAACGGAATGAAACAAGTTTGATAGCCATGTAGCAACATTTATATTCATATTGATGCCAGAACTATTGCAATAAAAGTTATAAAATTAAACTTTTAATTTAGCTAGTTATGTGCAGTAAATTCATCGTGATTTCCAGTAAATTGAAGCAGAAATTATGCATATCTCTGCTTGTAGAATTTTTCATTCATCTTTTTATATTGGTCAAGAATTAAAATAAGAACAGTCGTTTTGCATGGAACTCGCGATTCAAATATGCTTATTTTGAAGGGCAAACCATCTTCATAACTGTAGTTCCATTCTGTTTAGACAACACGTCAGATGTATGCTTGATTTTTAAATTATTTTTTGTTAGTTTCAATTTTGGTGAAATTTGCCTCGGTTCTCTTGGCATTTTGTATACATTTCAAAAAATGTTTTATCCATTTCAGTTTCAATAATACTAAACCTTTAAATGAACACTGTCAAAAAACAAATAAAGGCAACTAAATAGAGTTTAAGTTGAAAAATTATTTCAAGTAGTCCTTTCGTTCATATTGTTTCATGCTGGATATATGACAGTTGATTATACTCGGTTTATTTTTATTTTAAGTATTTAACAATGCATTATATATTATTTATTTATATTAATTAGCTTGAGATAATTCCCCATCGATATATATATATATATATATATATATATATATATATATATATATATATATATATATAATCAGTATAAATTAAGCATTGTGAAATAATCAGAAAGATGCGAAATCAATCAATGGACAGTTGAAAATCTTGTTTGATCATTTATCAAGTTAGGTTGCCAATCTTTTTGTCGCTATACTGCTTGATTGAAGTTTCGTTAAGCTATTATTGATTGGCCTGATGCTGTTGCCAATTATTTAATGAGGTCATGATTCTATATTCGAAATAGGTACGAATGCCATTTATAATCAAACACACAAAATTGCAAAGTTACTATCACTTCTATATGTGTACATATGCACATTTGCTTACATACACACACTGAGTTGATAATATTTATTCATCCTACAGAGGAAGTTCGAAAATCGTCAGAAAATGCGGCCGACAGTTATTCCAATATTTTTTGCGTTATGTCAGCTTGGTAAGAAAATTAAATAATTTTTGCATGAATAGAATGTTTATAAAGTACCATTCTTACAAAACATTTACAAATAGAGATTATATCATTCATTGAAATGCAAAACTATTAGTAGTTAAACATGATCATGGATTATCATTTAGAAAGTATTTACTAATACAAGGTAGAATTTTGTATTTTTGTTTTTGATAAATTTTAATCGTCACACGCATGACATTTGTGTTATCTACTTATAAATATATTGCATCATTTGGCACAATTAAATAGAATGAGTTCTGTGATTGTCGCTTGATTATAGAAAAATCAAGAATCCTATTTTTCATTGTGGGTGCATGAAGAAAACCAAATGTATCTCTTCGGCTACAAAATTATAAAAAAATAAGCATTAAACCACCGACGAATTAATTTGAATAATAAACATCAAACCGACAAGACTTTCTTATTGTGTACATGAAGTGTGTAGATTTCAGAGATACCCCAACCAGATAATTTTAATTTTTCACAAAGCATGGCAAAGTTATGTAAAGTCCCATGGACTTATGCTCTGCTAAATTCAAAATTCGTCCATAGAGATTGATGGCTTATTGAATAAGCAGGATATAAAATAAATCTTGATTGAGATGATTTCTCTCACCGTTCTCGTGATCAATGCTTTCATAATTAAAAAAAAATATTTAACCTGTTTTATGAAACATATCGCATATTAAACAATAGTTTAAATGTAACTGCCTAAAATAGTGCTGAATAAAAATTCGTAGTCATGATATTTTAAAGTCGAATTAGAGATTGGATGGCAGGACCAATTTTACGATGTTAGCACAAAAAAATTAAGACTGTTGAGTTGAAATATTAGCTGAATAATAACTATTCATGGAAGAGTAAATTCAAATCAAGAGATATTTTAAGAAATTCCTATTTTTTGCTTATATTTTAATATATGTCTAAAGTTAATATCATTTAATACAAATAAATATACAATGGGTTCAGTCTTATTTTTTTGTACCAATTGTTCGTCAGTTCCATACCTGATCCAAGCATCCTTAACTTCAATTGAGGATTTGTCTAATAAGCATGAACAAATAGTCTGGAAGATGTATAACATTTACTCTTCTGTGGAATGTAACTGTTATGAAGAATACAATCAAACATGTACACGCTTATAAACATATAGAAGTTTTTTAAATATGTATTTTGGTCTCATGTGTTGATTTAATTTGCATTATTCAAAAATAGTAAAAACAATAAACAACAATTAGTGATTTTAATCTTGTTTTGTTAGTGATACATTTGACATGAGATTGAGTTTTATTTCTTATTCAAAATAATTTATTTTATTAACACCTTGTTAAATTAGGTATGATGAAGTGATATAAAAAATCTACACGTAACATTGCTGCTCTTTAAACAAAATTCTAATTTATTTTATAAAATAAAAAATAATTGCTTACATTTAGCCGATATTTTGCAAAAGATCAGTTTATGATTGCTATGCTTTCTTTATTTATTCTTTAAATAATCAACAACAATAATGGTGAATAAATGCTAGGCAATCATAAATTTCACGAATGTAGTTCGAAAATGTCTTTAATTTGCACCTACATTTTCCATTTCGATTTGGAGATTACTTTTATAAAAAACTAGAACAAGGCATACATTTAAAGCAGAAATACACTAGATAAAATGTGTTTGTATATCAGCGTAGAATGCTATAATATAGTAGGTTTAAACAAACGCAAATAAACAATTTCCTAGATATTTTTAGCACCCTACTGCAGAGGAAACTTAAAATTACTGGTAAACTAAACAACAATCGTAAACATGTTATAAAAATTTAGATTTGTAAAAGACGAGTGTTCCTAGATGTAATACCACTTAGGTTGAAATGTCCACACCGGCTAATCTATCGTAAATGTACACATTTTTAGCGACTAGACAATTCTCTCGGTATTTTTGTGAAATCTTATAGTAAAAATAAGTTTACTGTTAGTTGGATGAGAAATTACTACTAATCTATCAACGTGATAGTGAAGTACAAATCTTTGTCGCATTCAGTTATATTTGCGTTTCGATTATTATTTTGCTTGTGTCACACAGCTAAACATTGTCTAATGATCATGGAATCACGATTTCTGTATTTAGCGTTGTGCAGAATGAGAAAATTTGAATTGTCTGGTCTTAGCAACCAAATATGGAAACAGAGGTGCTATTTATTATATTTACGTGCACTTATACTTACACAAAAATTGCAATGCCTACTTAATAAACATTGTTTCTCATTATTATAATCAAGGTTGCGGTCTTGATATAAACACCTGACCCATTAATTACTTACGTATGTCAGATACCAAGATTCATAGTGAGAAAGGCAATTCAATGAGACCTGTTGAATCATCAGTACGGCCGAATTTGCCGCGACAGACTCGAACCGGGCCGTCTGCTCGGAAACTTGTGTTCTAACCACTGAGCCATCCTGCCGCACTCAGTGTTTAGAGCACCCGGTTCCGAAGCAGACGTGTCCTGGTTCGAGTCCGGTCCGCGGCAAATTCTGGCCAGTACATGATGAGTTCCCAATAAGGACGAAACCGGTCTACTGGATGAATTGCCTTTTCTACACTATACAATTCTTATTTAATACTGACAGTTTAATGTAATTAGTCGGTTAGGTGCTTATATGAAGACGGCAACCTTGATTATAATAATTGTTATCACCCAAGCGCAACAAATGTTCGTTTAATTATATAATTGTTTTTCATTTTTGGTTTTATTATGTTCACGTAACACTACAATTTGCTGATGGATTATTGTTACATTTTAATTAAATTTAATTCTTAAATAAACTTAGAACGAAATTCAAATTAAAAGCCTCTTATCTCTGAAATGTTGCACTAATTTTGTTTGCAGAACATTTTTTATTCATTTGTGCGTAAACTATCTATTACTTGTTGGATTGCTGGCTCGGTTCCTATGTTTGCTTGATGCTGAACGAAGCGATTATTCGTTTCGTGCCAACTTGGAAGTGCAAAGTACCTAGGAGCGTTTCCCAACAGGTCAGAATTTGTCCGACCGTCATCTACGCTCGTTGAAATTAGAAAAACCGATTGTATTTGCTCGCTAACGGACGTTGTGTCCTGTGTCGACTTTGGCAAACGCAACTGCGGCTCGCATGCTCTACGGTTGTCTTCCGACCGGATTGGCAACATCTTGAGTTCCAAATTGGTAGGCAATAACGTGTCTGTATCTTTGCTAGCATCATGTTGAGCACAGAAATTATCGTTAATGGACAAAATTCTAAAAGTTGAAGTTGGCGTCGCGCACGGTTGATCGAAACTGATGCATTTGAAGCCCATGTCCTCATTAGACGAATTTTGCCTGAAAAATGTTGTAACGCATAGTGCATATTGAAGAGAAATTTAATTTTTAACTGCACAAGTATGTAAATATGGAATCGAAATATAATATAAAGTTTAACAATATATAATCAATGGTTAAAATTTAAAAAAAGGTAAAATCAAAGCAATAACATTTTATAAGGAAGTATGGGAAATAGATAAATGGTAAATTTAAGATGCGAATATACATTCAGGTAAGGAAACTTTCAAGTAACACATGGACGTATCTGTCAAAACAAAAGGTTTGAAAGAAGTTTTATTTTCAACTTTAGCAAGTCATGAAACGTAGCTTTAAGCGTTTCAATAACTTTATAGAGGGCTTCTCGTAGCCTGTTACTTATTTATAGCCATGCATTAACAATGGGGCACTTTTTCTTATTTTTTTATGTATTATAAGAGAGAAAACAAACATTAAAACAAATATTTAAATTTTTTGTTGCTAAAATAACGAAGTACGTGACCGCAAAATGTTAGCTTAGGTGCATGTCGATGAAAACTCGTGTATCCATTATTGTGAAAATTTTGCAAAATAACCAATTTCGGGATTCTCAATACAAAAATCCAATTCGTTGTCAACAAAGATGACTACCAGAAAATATATAATGTAGTGAAATGATGCTACGCAATAAATTGCAAAACATGCAACTAATAAAATCGTGCTAACTGAAAATGTACATTTGTGCAAATTTGAATAGGAATATACACAAAAAAAGGGTATCGAATTAAAAGAACCTTTGCCATTTACAAGTATCCTGGCAGGAAACGCTATTGTGCATTCTTTTGGTTTAAACTGAACAATGCAAAAATTAAAAAGTACTATTCAAATTGCAGATCACATCGATGGCCAAATATAGTGAATTTTTTCAGTGGTATTAGTTAAGAAAAGATTGGGGTAAAAAACCAAATTACTTTTATTTAACCATATTTATAACATATTAAGAACACCGTTAATCTAAAGTATTTACGCGTTTGAACTATCTGCGTTTCTTGTAAGAGTATAACAGCGCACTGAAAAACGAGAATTCAACCGAATTATTGCTATAAGTTGTGTATGCTTGTCTGAAGAGAGAATTGCTACGCTTTGCAGCTAATTATATAAAAAGAGATTGGCCCTTATTTATATGCTTTAAACTTGATTTAAATAATTTTCTGAAATATGTTGAATCTCACTGAATTTTATATAGTGGTAGATTATTTCTAGAGCTTTAATTTTCTTTTTCTTATGCTTTTCCAATAGGTGTTGATACTCCTTTTGGTAACAACATTTGATTTGTAACCGTAATATGCGTAGTTGTTTCTTTTTTATCACCAGTTTGCGTTCCCCCTATTTGGTTGTCTAAATGGTTAAAACTGACGTATATTTTTTTGGACAAATGTGAGGATACAAATTGCAATCTACATACGCCATCGCGACGTACATTTAATTGGCCAACATTTGCGGAATATGTTCAGTCAGTCAACAAAATTGTAAATACAATTGGTAAAATTTTCTTATTATTTAAACTTTTATTTTACCAAATCTGAAATAAGTTTGTTACAAATTGACCAGTTCTGTTAAGGCACTATTGGAGAGTGATGTTTTCTAAACTCATCAGCAAGCAAATTTGTTTACGATTCAAATTTAGATTACACACGATATTCTTTCGTGGGTGGTAGATTTTCACTGTCATTTCCGCGAAAATCCCATTGATCAACTTCATCAAGTACGCATATAGTTCGTCTTCGTTGTGGCTGGATACTGATTCGTTTCTTCAATTCGAAGGCTTTCACGTCAGTTGTTCCGTCCACTGGAATTAAGTTACGACCTAGTTTTCGTTGACTGGCAACGTTTCAGTACCTCATTTCCAGTACCTCCTACAAGCTTCTGAAAACACACAGTAAAATACTGACAACGACAGATTTAAGCAAATCACACAAGCATTGATTGCGCGGGTGGTGGTAACAATTTTTTAAATCAAGTTCTTGAGCTTGAAGCAACCATCAATCCAATTGTGTTTAACCTGTCGTCGAACAGCATAACAAAAGTGTGACTGACGGCTGTTTTGCCATGTTGTTGGTCAAATAAAATGAGAGTGGTGTTTACTTCAAGCTCGCAAACTCGATTTAAAGATTAAAGCAAATATTTGTTCACGATTCGTTTCAGCATAATTTACGTTGAATTAGAATAGTTGAAATAGTGGCAAGAACATAAACAATGGTAGACTTTACATATATATGAGCCGAAAAAGGAAGCTGAATAACAAACGCATTGTAATAAGCATTAGTATTTTAATAAGCTAAATGTGTCATTGGGAACGGTCACTTTCTATTGGTTTGTGATCAAGATTCGAATATAAAATCAAGACAAGTGTACTGAAGTCTAGAATACAGAGAGCGTGAGAAAGAAAGAATGCGAAATTTATTTTATGAAGTGAAATAACATAGTTGTCTATAGAAACGATGACAAAACGTCTCAAATTGCGTTCCATACTAATAAAACCCAAAACGTATATTCATCAGGTTTTGATATTTTGATACACACTGGATGCAATGTAAGAAATTCGTTAGCAAAATTTGATGGGCTGAGAATTCTAAAATTAAAGATCGTATTATACATAAACACGTGAAAAACCTGTGCAAAGCATTGAGCCCGAACTGGAGTTAATGTACACACAAAAATGAACTTTCCCTTAATTTGAAGACTTGTACGTTTCAATTACAGTTTTGTTTTGCGTTTCACAAATAAAGGTTTATGGTCATTTATAGTTATTTAAAGATAAATGTAGAAATAAATATTTATTGTGTGAGAAAAATACATTTTTGACTTCCATAGTCTGTGTGAGAATCACATATTGCTCCATCGTCCCTTGGCGGAATTAATTTTTTCTCGAGTGAAAATTTGGGATAAGATATCAGGCGAAGTGATGTGGTAGATTAATTATTTTTCGAAAACTTAGATGGAAAAATCCTACGCAGATCAAGCTCATTATAGTTGTTTGAGTAAATCATGCAACCGTATGCTCCTTTTTGCTAGCTAGCAGGTAATGACGTTATTTCTTTCAAATCTGTTTGCTGCAAAGTACAAGGATTTTGTTGTGTTTTATTTGTGATCTAAATCAGAGAATTAGAAACATGCAAGTACTTGAAGGTGAACAAAAACTGGCAGTTAGGTACAAATGGAGAGACCGAGAAGATTTAAAAGTGCAAAAAAAATTAAAGATAAAAAATATACGCATATAAAATGTAGTAAAACTATAAAATCATGTTATTTAAGAGCATGGTCGCGAGATAAATTTACACAGCAATCATATTAGTAATTCATTTCTCCGTACAAACAAACCAATTTTTTTTACTGCGCCCTAAGTGCTATCATTTGTGTGAATATTAAACGAGCTCCGTAGCTGTCTTTGGAAACACGAAGTCGAAGAAACAGTCAAAAGCATTATACCATTGAAATAAGATAGCTCAAATTATTTATTATTCTCAAATATTTCATTCGTCTGTGGAAGATCTCGAGTATCCAACATGCAGATGGACATTTGAACAAGACATTTAAACACCGACGGCCTAAGAATTTTTTAAATCAAGTTTTCGAGCTTCATGTAAACACCAATCACAAACATAACAAGAACTACCGTTAGTAAAATATAGTAACGCGATTTGAATTTATTTTTATCATCAGAGACTGACAGCAACGGACTAGCGAGGATCAAATCGAAAAGCATATATATGTAAAGCCAAATAAGATATGCGGTACTCACCTCTAGTGGTCGTGTATACATTGTACTTGACTGGAAATGTCGGCTGCACAATTTCTATGCAGTCACTAATGTTAACATTTTGCAACTTCCGCATATATATATATATATATATATATATATATATATATATATATATATATATATATATATATAGGTATTAAAATTAAACAGTCAACTGATTGCGCGGATGGTGGAATCAATTATTTAAACCAAGTCTGCGTGCTTGAAAGAAAAGCCAATCCCATGTTATTTCACCCATACCAATTAGACTTTCTATGATGATCATCAAATTACGACGGAAAACTGATAAGCAAGCATCAAACCGCAATGCATATATATATATATATATATATATATATATATATATATATATATATATGTCGACCGTGAATTTAATATACAAAACTAACACAGCACATGTACCCATTGTATTAAAGCAGTCGTCAAGCAACACGACAAAACTATCGCCAGTTTTTTACTATGTTGTTTGACGAGTGGTTTAATAAAAAGGGATTGGTGTTAACTGAAATTTCGCAAGCTTGATTTAAAGAAGTGTTACCAACACCCGAGCATTCTTAAGCTTACTTGTAATGAATTAATTTAGCACATAAAGCAGAAATTACAATGTTATTATGAAAAACAAGGACCGATTTTAGCATGAAACGATTAACAGTATATGTGAAAGCAAAACTTGTAACACGACTGAAAAAATTGAGCTAAACGATCAAAAATACTGCTCTCACGGCGGCTCATTATAATTGTTGCTAATTAAAAAAATGTAATTTAACTCCTTAAAATTTATTGAACGAGAAAACCCCTCGTATTACGAACAATAATATTTTCATCATCAAGACTAAACATGACATAAAGCAGGCATACACCAACTTCTGTGGGAAGACTTTTACGTGTTAGTTATAAACTAACTGAAAAAATGCATAATCATCATTTTATTTTAAAACTTACGGCAAACGTATTTCGTTTTGTTCGGAAGATGGTGTGGATAACATTATGACATTCTTATATTTAACGTAGTTATCTTCATCCTCATTTACGTATCGAATATGTTCTGAATTTAAATTTGACGCTGATAACTTTTCTGGTGTTACAAGTTTGGTCCGAGGTCTCCGTCTAAAATTGCGACATTCAGGGGATTTTTGTGGATTTGAATTGTTGCAAGATTGAACAATACCAGAGCGCTTTATGGTGTCATTTCCAATAATATCAATGTGAGAGATATCCGGAGGATGCATTGATATCCATGCAATCTATTTATTATTAAAAAATGTTGAAATTGAATTAATAAAGTTGGCGACGAAAATTTGAAAAAGTCGCATTTATTATCTCAAAACTTTAAAACGATTAAATATTACATTAAAAGAACTTTTCGCACTTTAAAATTTACCTTTTTGTTTTCATAATATAAAACACAAGTAAAATAATTGAATAAATATTATTTTGCTGATTATTACCACATTCAGGTATGAATATAAAATTACGGTTTTGATTTTCACTGGCTAAATTAACTATCTTGTTGAAGCAATTGTCCTCTTCTTCACAAAAATCGAATTGCCTAAAGCCTCGATGGGAAAAACATGTACAAAGGTACAGAATAATTACCAGACCTCTGTGTGAGGAAACAAGGTTTTCAAGTCCACTGTTTTCATTTTTACTACCGATATTTCAGTATACATCTTTGTCGTTGGTAAGCTAATCTTACCCAGAAATTGACCATGTAGAAATTTTAATACACGTGACGATTGCAGTTTTTTCATTTGCGACAAACTTACATGATATTTTGTAAAATAATTTGGGCAAAAATGAAATTTAATACCGTATTTAATATCGCAGGCTGGAACAATGAAGGCGTCAACCTACTATGAGGTTCAGTTGGCATTCATTCACAATGTGGCATAACATTATGTACATAATCACACACTAGATTACTATATATGTATAGATTTGTATATATATATATATATATATATATATATATATATATATAGTCTTGCCTAATAATAGGATATTCAAATATACAGGGTCATTATAAAACTTAAGGTTACTAAATAAGCTTATCAAGTAGGTCGGTTTCTTTTTCCACACACACACACACACACACACACACATATATATATATATATATATATATATATATATATATATAATAAAGACACAACAAATTGAAACAGAATACAGATAGAACAAATAAATCAGATAGAGGCAATATATCGCTTTAAAACACATTTAGTTCGTTAAAAGCCTTATTAATTGGCCTAGACGAATTTAGTTAGCCCATTTATATTGTTGGCTTCCAACCATGAAATTAATAACAGAATATTTATATACTTTTATTCGGCAAAAACTTATGTAACCGCAGTCATTATTATAATGCCTAAAGTATTTTATGCCAAGCTTGTTAGTGTAGAATCTAAAACAGTTGCACTACAATCCGAAAAAAGAAACTTAAATGACGAAGTTGTTTAGGACAAGCGAATTGTCATTTTGGCAAACATTAGTTTATAATGATTTTGCCGTGGATAGGGATCGAACCTGGGCATTTCTGCTTCGGAGCCTGCTGTTATAACCACTGAGTCACTATGTCGGCAAATATGGGTCACAATTAATGAGTTTCCAAAAGGAAGAAACCGGTCTACTTGATGAATTGCCTTCTATACAGTGGTTAGTTTATACTAACAATTGTATATTTATAATGTGACTGGTTTTTATAACATGATCGTAAACTTGCTTTAAATTATTGTTTTTATCGCCAACGCAACAAATTTTCGTTTAATTATATAAATGTTCAAATCAAAACCACCTAACCACCTAACGTGGTGTATAATGAGTGAATTGTAGTGGTTAATTGGAATTATATGTCAAACAATTTCCATAAAGGCTGCACCTACAGAAATAGCTAACCAAGATAAATGAGTTATTATATAATTAAAAATCGTGTGTAGCTTGCGTCAAGACGGTTTATTGATTAGAGCAACAGATACTGGAGCAGACGTGCCCAGATTCGAGCCCTGTTTACGGAATATTCTGAACAGTACCTGAAGAGTTCCCAAAAAGAACGAAACCAGTCTACCGAATGAATCGTCTTGTCTACATTATACAATGCTTGTTCTATACTGACAACTCGAAGTATATACTGGGACCATTTTTATAGCCAAAATCGCAACATTGATTTAAATAAATCAAGTGAATCGTTTATTATAAAACAATGTTAATTAATAAAATCTGTCGAAACGTTTCTTTTTAATTAATGTGTTTATAATAAAAGAAATAAATGTAGTGATTTAATTTGTGACAAGCAATTTTAAAAGGAAGATCTGTCGTGATAAAAATGAGAGCCTATTGATTTCGCTAAGAAATATATCGTGGGTTTGGGGCACTGTACCAACTCTTACTAGTGAGTTTTCTGTTAGCCTGAAATGCATATACAAATGAGTTTATATCTTCCGTTCATGCTAGTTTATGTATGTCACTTTATTCATATTTGATAAATTTTATTACTAGATGCGCAATACCAAATACGAAATTATATATATGCTCTCCGCAACAAACAACAGATAATATATTAGTTTGTCAAGTGCAATAAATTTGAAGGACGGAATTACAACGAAAATCATATCGATAATTTATTCGTGAGGCTATGCACTTGTCCAACAAAGGAGAAAGATTAAAATTTAGTGTTAACTCGCCATCGGTTAAAATTTATTGATTTAATTGTTTTTTTGCAAAGCGTACGACACGTCATGTTATTCAATTTAATTTTAGATTAAAAACAAATTAAATAATGAATTTCTGTTTTTTAGTCGTAGGTTTGAAATAAATTGGATAAAAATGCTAATTAGAATTTTTTGCGTGTTTTATCAATAGGTTAATTTACTTTATTTTCGTCAAATTTACAAGGGACAATTTCAATGAAATGTTGTTAAACATGATCTATATCGGCCAACGACTAAGAAAATCCAGCGTAATAATTACCAATGTCTATGTTTACAATTTTAAGGATTTTTTAATGTAGTATGTCTACCACCAGTGTTGTGCCGGATAATAAGTGTGGACTGATGAGGTAGTAATGCAAGGTAAATGACAAAACGCTTCTACTGGTTTATGGTCTATCAATAAAAAAATAAATTCACAAACAACTGGAATGCATAGTAGAACGACTCAGGCGAGCAGCATAAATTTTAACGGCAGCCTGGAATTTTAGATAATTTACACGTAAATAATATGAAACAGAAGTTTTTATTTAAACTGCTTAGTTCTTACAACCGCCAATGAAAAATGTTAAAATGTACCTATTTCAAAATCACTTTATTTAAACTTATTTTGGAAGTTAATTTATATTCGTTGATTACCAATGTAAATTAAATAAAGAACAAAATTTAGATAATAAAAATGTTTTGTTGAATTTTATGTACTCATGTAACGCCTAATGATGGTAATGTCAGTTTATCATAAGTTGAAAGAAAAGTGTAAGGTTTTACATGTAATTCCAGTTTTGTTATCGCGTATCCGAAAATCGAATAAAAAGTTTTCAATGACAATTTCCAATCTAGTTAGCACAAAGCGATTTGGGAATGTTCGAATCAAATACAATTCGGTTGCCGACGAAGCAAACTAAAGTTGGCGTCAACAGTTTTTAATTTATTACTTGATTTTTCCTGTCATACATATATATATATATATATATATATATATATATATATATATATATATATATATATATATACATATACCGTATTAGGAAGAAAATACTAATAATGATGTGTATACACAACCATTGTTAACCACGAAACAAATTTAAAAAAACAATAGGAGCATTGGGAACTGCACGCCGCAAACCCTGTGCTGTTACATGGGGACAGAAAAAACTTATGGACCAAGGCGTAACGAAAGACGGCATTCGTAAACGTAACAGCCAGAAACGCGAAACGTTTTTCAACTCTTAATCCATATATACAAGAATAACCAGCTCTCAGAAATCACTCTGCAATTCAAGGCGAAAGACACCTACTTGAAAACGGACACACACAGACACATGAAGAAACAGAAGTAAAACCATGTCAGGCTAGTTGCCACACACATAATCAAATGAAAACTCAGGATGTTTTAAAATGAAGGATTGTAAATTGCAGTTTAGTAGTCTCGAAATAAATGGCCATTATCCACTTTGTTATTAATGTTTTTTCCTAATACGAAATATACATCATAAAGTTAAGTATATATATATAGTATATATATATATATATATATATATATATATATATATATATACATGCAGTATATTTCTAATTAGGGAAGAAAACATAAGCTAATAACAAAGTGGATAAAGGCAATTATGCCGAGAATACTTTAAATATCGCTTTAAATCATTTATTTGTATACACTGGGGTTTCTAATTGATTAAGGTAGTGGTAAATAAATTCTGTTCGCTGTTACTTATTTTGTTTATGATTGTAAATGTGATTTGCCGGGCTTGTGTGTATGTGTGTTTGCATGTAAAGGTCATTCTCGCAGTATTGCAAAGTGATGTCTGAGATCTAGTCATTATTGTTTTGATGGCTTGAGAATTAACCATTTGTGCGCATTGTTCACTGTTACATGTACGAGTGCTATTTTTCCCAGTGTAGTTGATCGTTTCACCTTGTTGCGCAAATTCGTATTTTTCACATGGTAACAGCGCCAGTGTGGATTGCAGTGTTGAACGCTCTTATTGTTTGGAAACTTCTGTCACCGTATGCGCCTCTGTTATTTCCACTTCAGTTTATTGCCAATCCGATCGAATGATTTTTGATCCTGGTCGAGGGGATGTTTGGTCTTGCCTGGATACTAGTAGATTGTTGATGAATTTTGTTATTCTTGGCCAGTCGATTAGAATATCATGTTGATGAAACTTTTGAATATTAAGGTCAGGTGCTTGTTGTTTTATATAAAGGGCTTCATAAATAATATATATTTATATATTCGAATTAGATTCTCATTTTTATGTGATTTCTATGCGTTCATCAGAAGGCTTAAATTTGGTATTTTTAAACGCACATCATTATGTCTCATATAGTCGGGCACAAGCTCCCTCTTTCTCTCTCTTTTACTTTTATGTTCCACATTAGCAATGTGTAGACAAGTTTGACATATTTAAGTTTTATAATAATAAAGATTAAACAAACTCAATCCATGATAATCATGAGAAAAATAAAAAAATCCATTTATGTTACCAAGCCAGTCGAGAGCTAACCTTGCTAAGAAGACGGCGACTATTGTTCCGCAGAGACATAAGACGCCCAATGAAGTGAAAGCACACCAAAAGTCCGCCCATAACTAGCAAAACAGTGAGACAAAGAAGCAGCAGACGGTAGAACGCGATGCTCAACGCTGCAAGCGAACCAGCCATATCGAAATCCAACTATTTAAAGTATCCAAACAGTAAGAAGGATAAACAGAGTCAATAAATACATGCAAAGTAACGATACATTAGCTTTAACTTGGTCTCTTGTCATCGGAGGGCATTCTACTAACGGGCCTAATCTTCTTAACGTCTGTAAGAGTTTGATTTTATTGCGACAGATCGCAACATAATGAGGTGGGCAAATTTTAGTAATGCTAGACGAACACTGGTTGCGCGGGCGATGATGAAATTTATTTAAATCATTTATACGACCCTCATATAGGCATCAGTAACTTTATGTACATACATTTGCCAGAATAAACCAAGTATTGTAGAGTGTAGAAAAGGCAATTCATCCAGTAGATCGGTTTCGTTCTTATTGGCAACTCATCACATACTCCTCAGAATTTTCCGTGAACAGGGCTCGAAACTAGTTACGACTGCTTCGGAAACTGTTACTCTAACCATTCACTACATACAATTTTCAGTTATATACTAACTAATGTTTCTTGGTTAGCCGTTCCTTTACGTGGAGTCTGTATGGCATGGTTAAGATCTAGAGTTCAAACCAACCAACCCTAATATGTCATTATAGAACGTACACCACGCTATTTTAATACGTGGCATGGAATTAAATATTTTTGTAAATAAATGAAAATTAGTTGCGTGGGCTTTGATGAAAATTATTCAAATCAAATTTGCGATCTTGATATAAACACGTGTCCCTCCATATACATGAATTTGTCGGGATAAACTTAGTACTGCATAATGTTGGTAAGGCAATTCATCCAGAGAACCGTTTTCTACCTAATTGGTAACTCATCACTTACTATCCAGAGTTATTCACGTGCAGGGCACAGCCTGGGCACGCCTGCTTCGGAATCTGTTGCTTTAACAACATAGCGTGCGGTAGAGCGTTTTAGCAGTTAGAGAAACAGATTCCGTAGCTGAAGTGCCCTGATTCGTACAATGTCCGTGGCGAATTATGGACGGTACGTGTTGAGTTCGAAATAAGTACGAAACCGGTATACTGAATTAATTGCGTTTTCTACATTAGAAAATGATTAGTTTATATTGAAAAAATTATGCAAATAATGGGACAAGTGTTTCTGTCCAGATCGCAACCAGAAATATAAATAATTTTATTAAGATGCACTGTATAATTATTCCTTGTCTACTGAGTTTTTTGTGCGCTTTATAACAAAGGGTGAGTTTATCTAAACTATTAATGTACATCCCGGCAGAATCGGAGACCCTACTCAAAAGCAAAGTGGAATGTGATTACTTACTTTTTCAAATATCTTTATAAATATCATAAAATAAAAGAAATATTTAAAAATAAAATTAATACGTAATACATTATTTGGTATATGCATCATTTCATAGAACATACATTCAGTTAACTTGTGTTACTTCAAAAAATTAGTCTGAATTACAACAGATATTAACAAACAAGACTTTATCTAAACTACTATGCATTGAAGAAAAACTTAAAAGTTTAAAAATGTACCTGTGTAACTAAATCCTTCGATATGTAATCAGCCCCACTGCCCTCTGGTAAGACGTCTACATTTGCGGGTAAATTATTGCTTGTAACAGGATCAAAGGTTTGTCGAAATTGTCTTTTATTTGCTAACTGTGAGTTCCGTCGGAATCGTTGTCTTCTTTCAACATTTCGATCTGTAAACAAGTTTGCTCTTATTTCTCTTCTGTTAGCCATTTCCTCTCCGTCCAAACGATAGTTACGTGTCTCTGTTGAACCGGAGTTGTGACGTAGAATCTTCGAGCGATAACCTAACAATAAATAAATTTAGAAAAAAAAATGATCAAAGAAATTAGTCATACATAGCTGTTATGTATATTTGAATGGCCTGAATGTCGAATTGTCTGTCGCGTAATGAATATCCTTATTGACTTTCCACAAAATATCTTGTATACTAATGCGAAATTGATATTTATGGACGAAAAGATGGCCCAGTAAATGGTTTGCATTAGCTTTAGGACTCGAAATTTCTTTTTTGTCATCTGCCATTTAATACAATTTTGCTCATTTCTAATTTAAATCTATATATATATATATATATATATATATATATATATATAAGTATAATCAATTTGAGTTACTTAAAATTTGTATCGCAACTGAAAATTAAATAGAAATTATTGCCTATTCGAAATACGCGTTTCATGCATCCTGGTATTTTAATAGGCACGTTTTGAAATGTTTAATATTTCGATATATTATCTATTGAAATTCAGAGACCTGCCAAAATTTGAAGTCCATAAATTTGCAAATAAGATAATACGGGAAAATAAACTAAAAGTTTATTTAAAAGACGAATAATCCATAATGGTAATACAAAGCAGAATGGTTTAGAAACACAGGGTAATATTCAAATTGAGGATCATTGAATTATAAATAAATATATTTATTGTTATTTTTCTCCTTTAATAGCAAATTTGATTTTGAAAATTAGTAGATCTATTTATGCAAGATCACCAATTTTATTGAGACTCCGCCATATATGAATTCGGCAACACATCTTGTGAGCTTCAGTAATTTTATTTAATTCTAATTGCATTAAATAATTCGTTTTTTGAAGTAGTCGTTTCCAGAAGTAAAAATTTTGCCAAGATGAAACAACCACCGAAATTATGTACCATATCATTAATGTAACGTTGTGTTTCACGACAAGGGTACGAAGTATTTAAATAAATTAAAATTATTCAAAAGCAGTGATAGACAGAGAACAAATGCTACACATATAATCTTTTTGTATAAATCGATAAATAGTTATCTGGAAAACTATGTGGCTGGGATGGTCATCCCTTTTGTGTGCGGAAAACGGGTTTGTTGATGATTTCGGTATTCTCTTAAGAAAAGGATCGCGGATTGAGTACAAGAGATCCGGCAGGGTTTATTCAAATGTCGTCAATACTCCAAGAGAATGCCTCTGTGGTGAGTATTATTCAAGTATTTAGACTTCAAATGAATAGATTAAAAAATGAACCATTATTACTCGCTACAAAATTATTTCTCAATGACTTACGTTGATCATACAGAAAGTGCAAGGAAGCCATCATCTTTGTAACCATTATATCATAAAATCAGTCAAGATGTTATAACTGTCTTAAAATGAATCAGTTTATAAGGTTTAATATATATTTTGTTCTTTATGAAATTTTACATCATTACTCATAGCTTCGTAGATCATAAATAAACATTTTGTCTCATCCTTTTAAAATTCTATCAATTTATCCTTTTTAAGTCTTACTGGCTCGCGGAAACCATACAACAGTAGAATGCATGCTAGCAAGCAGATTTGAAAATAATACTTTAAACATAATGGCGCGTGATATTTTAGGTGGCAATGTCATTTGATACAAATTTATAGTAATACAGATAAAATAATATGATAAATATTTAAGGTTGTGAGACTTTTTGGTATGTAGTAAACATTCATTATCTTGTGTCGACTAGAGCCAATTTTTTGTCCTAATAAATGACAATCTATAGACTGTCCTAAAATTATGCACAAATATTCACATATGACTGAGATTTGCATTAATTTAATCTAATGGAAAATGTTCCTCAAAAGCTATATCACAAGCTGTTTGTAAAACACGGCTTAGCAATAAATAGAGACTAATCTCATAGACCACATAATAAATATTGCAGGTAAAAATAAGTCCTTTTTGAAGACACTTTTATATTTGTAAACAAACGTTATCGCGTTGTCTACGGTATTATCGATTACTATCGAAACTTTTGCTTCTCCCATTTTACTAAAAAAAGCATCGTTTAGAGATTCGACGTTTCGACTCACTTTCTGCATACGTTGCTACGTAGACTGGTTCGAAAATACATTCCGTCGGAATATACTTGGCAGTTGGCGCTTGTCTTGTTAAATTCTCTTTCGGGTAGATTTCATTTACTTCAGCCTGGAAGTCGTACTTCTCCTCATCAGATCTTGCCTGACGTGCTTCTTCTATTGTCTGTCTCTGCACAGCCACTTTTAGCCGTTTGATAAGCGTTTTGGCATTTAAAGTCATCAAGTCAGCACACGTGTCTGTCGCCTCTTGTAGTAAGCTGATAATCTGCATTGGCACGTTCTTAATGCCGTTGCGGTTTCGCGATGTAGTCGCCATGTTTGAAGTGTCATATTTGCCATAACTCATTGGGTAAGCGTGAAGTACAAGAGAATTCTGAGTACTGTTTTGAATTCTAAATAAATTGTTTGCTCCAGAAGTCGTCTTACGGTTATACCGATCGTTGTGGGCATGGTTTAAAATGTAACACATTTCAAACACATATTGCGCATACAGTTGAACCTAAGATTTGACAATGTGAAAGTTAGGAAGAGATTTAGATAATCAAATTGCAGCTCCATTTATTCAGGCAGCAAGTGCACACACGAAAAGTGAGTCTGAAATATAGGGGATGAGCGTGACCGGGTAGAATTTACACTATTTAATACTCACTTCATGCTCGAATTTTTTGATTATTTTGTTTGTCAAAAATACACACCAATGGTCATTTTTAAATACATAAATAGAAAAATTTGAATGCAATATTTCGTCTACTTAAATAAAAATAACTTTTTGCAGATGGAACCCTATCTAGGACATAGAAAACAGCTCGCAATCAACATTCAAATTAAATTTGGACATTTGTTTTAAATTTGCGAATGTGTTTTGTCTATCTATTGTAAGTTTACAACAGAAAAAATTTTGCCCACCTAGGTATGATATTTAATGTCTTCAGGCAAACGTTTTCAATTTGAAAAGACTAACGTGAAATTAGAAAATCAAATAATATATTAGTCTAAAGCCATTGCTGAAAACGAGGCAGATAGTAAGAAATGACTTAGATTTTAATGATCATGGGAATAAAGCAAATAATTATCTATTCTCTAACTACACATAAATTAGAACGCCATACAATTGTGTTTCTTTAAGGTGTATTTCTTGCTTGTAGTTAGACTTGTGTATTTCAAACGATTTAGTGCAAAATTGAGAAATCTGGAGTACAAAAGTAAAATCTATTTGCTAACTTTGCAATCGTCGTTTATAAGATATAATTAAGCATGTTATAGTCTTGGGAATAAAGCAATTATTTATTGATTTTATAAATATACATAAAATAGAAAATAAATCAAAACGCGCCAGCATGATGAACTGATTACATTTCGACGCATAAAGAGGAAAAACTCTGCTTGAGTTTCATTCATTTAAAAAAAAGGAAACAGTATTGAGAATGGCATGTTCAGAACGATTACATGAAATTTTAAACACCTGAAAATAATGCAAAATTCAGAAGGCTTGGAATTTCAGCTCTATGTAAACTGAATAAGAACTAAATTAACTGTTATTTGATTGGTTTAGTAGTGACTGATTAATTAGTTGCATGCTCAATACGATAAAATGATCGTTGTCATCATGAATTTGTAAAAAGCTTCGAGCAATTTAGGATGAGAATGAGATATATCATTTTATTTTAACTATAATTAGCAAGATAATTGCACTGACGCTATTTAAAAAGTAACAAGGAATGAAGTAAACTTGCTGAGTTATCAAGTCAATCAGTTGTTTATTACTTTGAAATTACGTGTCAAATATCAGCAAGTGTAAATTATGTGTACTGATTTTCAATTTTAAAATAAAGTACTACTAACGTTATTCGACTGTTAAACTCAAATTAAATTACCTAAGCACAATTAAAAAATGAAGCTGAACAAAATTGAGCGTAAAAACGAAAACTTTCTGGCAAAAAAAAAATATATAATTGCACAGAAGTAGTCAACGCTGCTTCAGGCAGGAGTTCAACTCGAAGCTACTTTGATCGGATCCATACATTTTATCCATTTCAATAGGAGACCAATACAATTTAAAGATTTCAAAGTTCTATGGCACCAATAGGTAATCAGTTTCGGAAACTGCGAATGATTGTGTGGTTCTGGTGTCCTGGCATTCGTGAGCATACACATACAAATGACACATTTGTCTAGTAGAAGAATTGAAGTTTATATCTAATTCAATAATAAATGTTTCCTAACAGTGTTTATAATGAAATCATATCATAAAGTTCTTTTAAATATCGCCTAAGTAAAGACAAGGGCCTGGTTATTGGGACTTTTTGATAAAAGTAAGAATAACAAGTGCTTAAAGAACCTAGTCAAATATAAACGGAGCAACAACCGGGAGTTACATGTCATGTTAAGACAATTTGGTGTAGAGGATGAGCTTATGGCAATGTACCAGACTGTCTCCAATTCAGCTGTTGGTCTTAATGTCCAACACACTCGAAACCGTGATCAAGTAATAGATTAAAATTTATAACTTATACAAAGTTTAGATTAATTATACAAATTTCAATTGACATTATGCTATTTTTATACACCGACCTTTTGGTTATTCTCCATTCTAAATGCAAATTATCGGTAAAGTTAAGAAAAAATTATGTATTGTATGTTCATGATTTATTCAGTTATGCTCTAAGCCCATATTGAATTTTATGCTTTGCCAATATAAGTGTGTAACTGCAATAATATGTCAGGCTCATGCAATATACATTATAACCAAATTCAATTAAGTAATACGTGTTTTATTGCACGATATAATACAGATATCAAGAAAATGCAGTGTTAGAAGATGAATTAATTACCAAGACATAATCTTACTTTATAAATTATACATTCAATTGAGATTAATGCCAGCTACACGTAGAAGCGCGTTCTTAATTTAAGCTCCTTCTTAAGTATATCTATGCTTGTCTAAAAAAGTTTTAAATTTTTACGCAAAGTCCTCTTCGTTAACTAGTTTTCCATTAAAACTTAAAAATGGCGAAGGAATGGAAAACCAGACAGTGGCTATAGAATACTACATAACTACGAATAATATTGTATTTAAACGTATGACAAAACAATGAAGTGTTTTTTGAAAAAAAGACTCATGATTATTATAATCAAGTTTGCGGTCTCCATATAAGAACCTGATCCACTAATTACTTACATATGTCAGTATAAACTAAGAATTTTATAGTGTAGAAAAGGCGATTCATCCAGTAGACCGGTTTCGTTCTTATTGGAAACTCATCATGTCCGCGGCAAATTCTGGCCAGTACATGATGAGTTTCCAATAAGAACGAAACCGGTCTACTGGATGAATTGCCTTTCTTATACTATACAATTATTATTTAATACTGACATTTTTATGTAATTAGTTGGTCAGGTGCTTATATGAAGACAGCAACCTTGATTATAATAATTTTTATCACCCATGCGCAACAAATGTTCGTTTAATTATAAAAACTTAAGATGATGGTTGAACTGAAAAGAGTGGGCGCAAAGTGCCTATCGAAAATTATTCAAGACAAATGAGGAATCGAATCGAGCCTGTGTTAATCAAAACGTAGATCAGGACATTTTGATTAGTACTTTTTCGCAATTTTTTCATTCTTTTTTAAACTATTGCCGGTGACCAAAAAATGTGGTCATAAAAGAATATTCTCCAGAATGCCTTCGATGTTTTAAAGTATAAATCAATAGATAAAACTATTGATTTGTGTCGGTGTATCACTCAGGAATTGACCTTTGAATGGTATAATATCAAATTTGTGCAAGATTTAACTTCAGAATACAAATTTGCTAACAAACAATGTAAAGAATATGATGAAAATGCAGTAAATTTGATACAAAAAAAACAATAGATAAAGATATTGATTAGTGTCGGTGTATCACTCAGACATTAAAAAAAACATCAATCAATATCTAACCTTTGAATGGTATAATATCAAATTTGTGCAAGAATTAATTTCAGAACACAAATTTGCCAACAAACAATGTAAAGAATATTATGAAAATGCAGTAAATTTGATACCAAAAATCAACAGATAAAACTATTGATTAGTGTTGGTGAATCACTCAGACATTAAAATACAACAATCAATATGTCAACTTTGAATGTTATAATATCAAATTTGTGCAAGAATTGATTTCAGAACACAAATCTTCCAACAAACAATGTAAAGAATATTATGAAAATGCATTAAATTTGGTACCAAAAAATCAATAGATAAAACTATTGTTTAGTATAGGTTTATTACTCAGGCATTAAAAAAACAACAATCAATATGTCAACTTTGAATGGTATAATATCAAATTTGTGCAAGAATTAATTTCAGAACACAAATCTTCCAAAAAAATGTAAAGAATATGATTAAAATGCAGTACATTTGATACCAAAACAACATGAATATAAAATTATGCTTGTAGCACCAACTACAATTACTCGAATTATGGTAATCATTGTTATTAGGTGTAGTGTAAGGTAAAATTAAAATGTTTAATTTTAAATTAGCTAATTGAATAACTTCATCGCGCTATGCATCAAAATTGCACTCTTACCAATTCATGCTGAAATCTCAAATGAACAATTTCGAAACGACGAGTTTCCTGTAGGAAAGCCCCTTTCGCACTGGGAAGCACGATTTCGTTCAGATACCGTGCCCACACGAATTCTAGAATGTGATTAGTGCGTTGTCGACCATCATTTAACGCTTGATTGCGTACCAACAGACCAGTCCTAAAATTGCGAAATCATTTAAACCTAATTAGTGAAATAATTTTTAGCAAAATCAAGAGTTGGGATAATTAATAGAAAACTTGGTATGGCGCTTTTTTTATTATTATTATTATTACGAACATTAAACTTTTATTCAAATCAAGTTTGAGTTTTCTATGAAAACACCAGGTCCATTATATAAATAGATTTTTCAGTATAAACTATATAGTAAGGGCAATTCATTCAGTAGAACTTTTTCGTACTTATTTGGAAATCTTCACGTAAAATCCAGATTTGCTGCAATCAGAGCTCTAACCTGGACAGGTCAGCTTCAGAATCTACCGCTGTAACCATTGAGCCATACAGCCACTTATTAAACATGATTTAATTTTATCGAATGAGCGGTAACTACCTGTAAGACTTATATACAAAACTGAGCTCTAATTTTTGTCATTATATTGGCCGAATTTATTAATAGATGAGTGATATTTGAAGAAATTAGCCACCACGATTCTTTTATAGTAGATTTTTAATAAGGCATGAGTTGATAGTCGGAGCGAGTTCATTAGGGTTATCCATTAAACATTCATATGTAGGTCGGTGCTGATACCCCCATGGGGAAAGTTACCACGAAGATAATTCAAGAAATCATTCACTACTGCACTACACAAAATATATTTAAAAAAATAATCTAAAAACAAACAAATTACAAAGCATCTCTGATGAGACAAATCTATTACAATATTTATGAAGTGGAAAATTACAACGCACGTAAAAAGAAATTCATTCTGTTGGCGTCTTATTTTATATTTGCAATGAAAATGTAAAGGTTAAATAAGATTCATATACATACTTGTGTCTCCTAAGACCAAACGGTACTGAGCATAAACTTTTATTATAAATCACAGATTAAATATTGAAATCATAGATAATTTTAAAACTTATCCAATTGATATTATTTTAATCCTTAAATGAATTATAAAAGTAGAAGCCGTTCTCATGAAAAAAGGCGGTTTCATCAAAAAATAAAGCAAAACTAAAGAATAATCAAATTTTAGTTTACCAGTCGTCAAACAGATTAGCAAAACTACTGTCATTCACACGTAATGACGATTTTCGAAAATTCATGAACATCATCAGAGTACGAATGCAAACTGACTAGCGAGTAGCAAACCGCAATGCGTAATTAGATATACGGCTCTCACTTCGAATAGTCTTCCATATGTCGTAGTTGGCTGGAAATGTCGACTGCACAAATTCTATGCTGTCACAAACATTGCTTTTTGCAGTTTCCGCCAGATATATACACACACACACACACATATATATATATATATATATATATATATATATATATATATATATATATATATATATATTGAATACCATTAAACCTTCGTGATTGCACAGTGGTGGTAACAATTCAGTAAATCAAGTTTGCGTGTAAGTAAGCACCAATCCCATTGTATTTAACCAGTCGTCGAACAACATAAAATAGGATTGATGTTTAATTCAAGATTTAATGGATTGTTACCACCACCGCAATCAATGATTGCTTGAATGAAGCAAAAGCCTATATAATCGAAAAAGTGAAAATAATTAAATCACTAAGGACGGTAAAAGCTAAATGAAATGTAGCTAAATTATTTTTTATATTTGTCAAAAGGAGTTCCTCATAATTAAGCTCATATCGTCGAACGCACTAGCTGCTAAAAATACGTCAAACTGATTGCGGGGTTTTCATACTGACAGGCCAAATATGGCCGTTGTTCACGTTATACTCAAGGCAAAATCCAAAGTTTGGTCTTCTGCCTCTTGCGTATTGGAAAACTCGTGGAATGAGTCATAAATATCTGACAAGATGTGATCTAAATGACCGGATACCAAACGGCTAACTTTCAACCAGCTATGCTTAGGCTGAATGTTTATAAATTATTTAAATGTATATAATTTAAACATTAAAAACATCACTGACTGTGTCTTTGGCGATAAAAAATATGTTAAATTAAGTTTTCAGATTTGGGATCACCATCGATCCCATTTCATTTAACCAGTGTGCAACGAAATAACATATGATATATATGATATAGCGTGATATATATATATATATATATATATATATATATATATATATATTTATAATTTGGAGAAAAAACACATTAATAATAAAGTGGATAAAGACCATTTATTTCGAGATTACTAAACATCTCTCTACAATCTTTCAAATATATACATTCATTCAATTATACACTTAAATGAAAGACTGTAGAGCGGTGCTAAGTAATCTCGAAATAAATGGCCTTTATCCACTTTGTTATTAAAAAGTTTTCTTGTTCCTAATCAGAAATATACTGTGTAATATTTGAAGGCAATGGATATATAAGAATATATATATATATATATATATATATATATATATATATATATATATATATATATATATATATATATATATACAGTCGTGGTCTTAATCATTAACATGAAAGGCTGAAACTTGTGATTGGTTAAAAAATGGGGATATCTTGTTTACAAATTTTATTTAAAGCGTCAGTCATAATATTACTGTTTTAGCACAAGTTGGAGAGTCACAGGTAGACCAACAGTCTAATGACGAATTGACAATGAAGTGCCAAATTTGACAATTTTTGGGTTTCCCTTTTCAAGTAGGATTCTGAAAAGGATTAATTCAGCGAACAGTGGATTTTGAAAATAACAGTTTGATACGATATTTACCTAATATGCAATATGTACACAGCATGGACCGTTACGAATCCTCACAATACACCTTCAGATCAATAATATTATTTAATGTTATTCTCTGATGGGCATGTAATATTATTTCGATTATTCACTATTAAGTACATGTTTCGTATGAAACTGGTATAATATTTGAAATTAACATTGTCAATTTGCCTAACTTAGTTGAGAGAAAATGTTTCCGAATGCCACTCAATGCGAAGCTTATTTATGCCAAAATGACGTTGCTGTTGTATGTAAACGAAAATAATAGAACTACTAATATGAAAAATAAAATTAATAGCATTTATGTGCTAGCTAATGCTTAGGTAAATCCTGTCAAAGTGACTGCATTAACTATTGATTCGATGATAAAATGAGAAAGTGTATTGATGTTCAATAGGGATCCACTAACCCGAGGAAAAAGGCATATTCTAGCCACTTACGGCGAATTTAAAATCAAAAAATATCCTGGATGTTATCGTTAATGGCATGGGCCTAATAAAATACATATCCTTTATTTCAAGCAATATTTTCACAGAAGTTTTAAGATTTGGCTTCATCCAGTTTTGATTTATTAGACTCTATGTTTGTGTGCATGCATTTGTACGGAGAAATGCCAGTTATATTGCATTAGCGTGCCAAACGTTCTCTATTATGCAAAGTACAAATAGTGTAATATGCCAACGAACGATTATAAAAACAAGTAGTTAAACGAAATATAATCCAAGAAACAAAAAGTAGTGGACTCAGTGACAACTTAAAGCCATTTTGCTTTAATTTTTACAAATATTTACCAATATCCCGGAGACTTTGCTGCTAAAGTAGGTCAAATTAGTGTATATGTGTGTGTGTGTTCTACACTCAGTATGTTGAAAAAAGTTTGCATTTATCCTCTATAGTGAACTGCAGTGAAAGCCATTTTTGGAACTGAGGAATTTTTCACTATCAATTGGAATCAAAGCATAACTATACAAATTGTCTGACAATAAAAATGCTTAAAAAACAACTTTAAAGCCTGGCATGTGGCATTTTGCATACAGTGGAAAGGATTCGAGTAGAAAATAACGAGGCATAGTTTAGCCTAGCACAGATTTCACTTGTATTGTGTTTAAAAATATAAATTACATCTTTCTCTCAGATGTGCAAAAATAAAGGCATGGTAAGTATTGCGATTAAATTACAAAATGTAAACATTAAAGATAAAATGTATTTTTCAAACCCTGAAATCTAAATACGTTTCGGTACGCATATTGTTATAAAAAAGTAAGATTAACAAATTATCTTTTAAATGACACCTATATATTATTATTATTATTATTCTTATTATTATTATTAGCACTTTATTTTGCTTTTACATTTCCATGCATAAATAACGAGTTGCCCTATGTTAGCAGTTCAGTGAAAGTGGTTTAAGTCAAGCAATAATGCAATCTACGTAAAATTTTGTACAAAATAAGCGAGTTTTAAATATTAAAAACGCTGATGATTGTGATAAACTATTATTGTACGAAAGAATTTGTCTGTGCTTCCTATTTTGAATTGCTTGTATCATGCGCAACAAATGGCAGATTGGATTGAGTCCCAGATTCCGAAGGAAATGTGCTCTAGTTCGAGTTTCGTGCATGATAGAGGAGTTTCAATATGGAAAAACAGATTACTGAATCAATTGCCTTTCTTCCTATAAAGCAAACAAAACATCATGCCATAAGACTTTATATCAATATATATATATATATATATATATATATATATATATATATATATATATATATATATATATATATATCTATATATATACCTTCGTGGATTATGCCATCAAATACTAAAAATTTCATTAGGTAGCAAAAGCAACACATTCAGTAGACCGGTTTCGTGCTCATGGAGAGCATTTTATGCACTGACCAGAATTTTTTACGTATCCGACTGAATCGTGGTGTAAGTTAACGGTGACTGAAACCCTATCCACTGTGTTGCCAATGCTGCATATGGCACGCAATTTGAAGTCATATGCCAACCTTATGTTTACTGGTTACCATTTCCTTCCAAGAAAACCTACTTCGAAGCTCTTAATTACTTAAATTCTGACTAGCCAACCTGGATTCTTAATTATTCTTCGGAAAGCATGCCACATGAAGCAGTTATGTTAATTTTGGTAGTATAAACCAAACTTTGTATCAAATAGCATAGACAATTCATTCAGTACACTGATTTTGTCCATGTTGGAAATTATTCATTTACTGTCTAGAATTTGCCGTATACGGGATTCGAACCGGTTCACATATGCTTCGAAATCTAGGACTCTAGAAGAGCAGTTGTTAACTCCTGTTGATGCAATCGATGGAAATAAATATGTCAATATCTATTCTTATTTTATTAGCGACATTGATAGTGCACATTATGATAATTTAAATAAATTCTATCAAGAGGCAAAACAATAATCTGTGCTATTTCTTCATATGCAGAATGCAATTAATGGTATAGATATAACAGTGGAGGAATATATTTCCTTCGACAAAAATAAAAAAAAACAATTATTGAAATATTTAAACACCGTGGCTGATTGGAACAAATGTCATTACAAATGTCAATATTTGGTTAATTTCTAGAACATTTTTGTTTAAATCCTTGTACTGAATTGAACGTAATCTGAGTTTCTGTATTTTACACCAGGCGGGTGTGATTTTCTCTGTCAACTGGCAATTGCCACTTTATTTCTCAGTTCAAATTTGGCGAACTTTGATCTTTACTATATATTCCTGTTGAAAAAGAGTTTCAGTTTACATTTTTGAATATTGGGATCGTTCAGGATCAGGTAATTTAATTAATTGTTGGCATGAACTTATCAGATGGGGAAGGGAAAAATGTCCTTTCAGACTCCTATAAGCTCACTAAGACTGACTCAGACTTGGCGTCTATGGGGCTCTCATTAGCTAAAATGACTAGAGCCTCTACCTAACCACGAAGTAAATTTATTCAATTAAATTACCTTGCAAGCAGCCAAGCTGGTTTAATATGCTTGTCCGCTGCCCAAACCAATATAAATCCAGCCAATATAATGCCGACACCGAGAACGACCGCCTGATAATGGGCTTCAAGGCAGCAACAGTTGGCCGTCGAAAGACTACTTCCTGTTAACAAACGCCAACTGTTTATGTCAACTGGCACCTGAAAAATTGTTTTGCGTTTCAACGCAAATTCACCGGGTAGTTTATGCATTGACTTTGAGAAGACCAATTGCTTGTCAAGAAAATGCGTGGTATGCCTCGTTGTAGGTATCTGGAAAGAAAAAAATTGTAGTTTAACAGCATAAGAATGACTAAAATAGCGATAAATTACATAAATGAGCAGTCATTGAGTCTGCGTGTGGTGACAATAAATCTTTAATTCACGATCACATTGAGATTAACATTATCCCATTTTGCTCTTTCTTTCGAAACACAATCGCACGTTAAAGCACGTTTCAAATTTCAATGTTCATCACCGTAGCATGACGTCACTAAAAAAATGAGAAACAAACCGCAATGCATGTAAAGTTTATTGGGAATCAGAAAAAGTGTTTAATTCATAGTAGTCTCACGTAAATAGAATTAAATCGGAAATAATGGCGTCCAAACCTCTAAGCAGTAACCATTGTGACATTTTTTTAGAGAACGACAAACGTATATAAGTTAGATAATAATAAATCATTGACTGCCCGGGTGCTGTTGAAAGAGATTTAATCAGGTTTGCGAACATGAAATGAATAACAATCGTATTTTTACAACCTAATACTACAGCATAGTTAGATTACAATCAGTTGTACCTAATGAGACGTTGCAAACTCCAGTGGCCATATTCAAAATAATACTACAGCGTAGCCAGACTACCCTCAATTGCACCGAATGGCACGTCGCAAACTTCGATGGCCATTATTATGGCTCGACGGCAAATTCACAAACGCTGATAAAACCGAATTTAATATATTCATTATTAATAATCCCATAAGCCCATTTCGCTCCTAGCAGACGTGCGTACATTGTACGTGCGACTGACTCTATTGGATTTGTGCTATGCAAATGGTTTAATAAAATGCTATAGGTGTTTATTTCAATTCTGCAAACCTGATTTAAAGAAATACAGTGATAATTTAAAATCTGGTGATAAATAAAAATTCTATATTTAAAAATAATTAATTAAAAAAATGAAAAACAAAAATACGCAATTGTGTACACTATGCAATTAAAAAAACACAATTTAGATAGTCAATTAGAATCACTCGCGTTAATACCTGTTACTGACGGTAGTTTGCTATGTTGTTCGACTGGTTAAATAAAATGGGATTGGTGTTTAATTCTAGAAAGCCAACTTGAATCTAACAATTGTTATTACCACCAGTGCGATAAATGAATGTCAACTTGTGTTAATTATATGTCTTTGACGAATGTGCAAAACGTTAATGTCCGTGACTGCATTGAAATTGTGCAGCTGCATCTCCAGCCAAGTACAATGAATGCGAGACGAATGAGTGTTGCATATATAATTTGGTTTTTCATATATAATCTTTGTGGTTTGATTTTCCTTCGTGAATTTAGCTGTTCTTAGATAGCCGAAATGCGTTAATACCTTTTGACTGACAGCAGTTTATATATAACTCGCAAACTTGATATAGTGATTTTTTTCGTCACTCGCAAAATCGATGAATTTTTAATTGTATTGCTTAATAACATGTTTAGTATCCTTGTTTAATTATTTTCCATATTATTATGGATTTTGATTTTCGATAATCTACGTCTGGTAACAGCTATACTTATTAAATATAATCAGAAGATAAGTTAAGTTTATAATTTTATTTAAACTTCTGAACGACTGCTTTAATGACAATACTAATGTTTAACTTAATAAGCGTGCATTAAATTGTGCATATTTTCTATATCAGTTGCTCATTCCGTTATGTCTATTTACGTACCAGTTCCTCCTTCGTAGTGAACCTACAACCACTGTGTGTCGATTTCTGCTAGTGTGTGCAAGACCCAGCTCTAAGATAAAGTATTTTTTGCGTATGTAGCGAATACACTAACTAAATTATTAATATCACTGTTTGGAAGTTAACTAGATTTATTGTGATTTTCCATCATAGTATTGTATTTCAGCCTGATTCTAGAAGGTCCTCTACTCAGTCTCACTAATCTGTTACGAATACATGCGTTAACAATAATCAAACGTTTTTGATTACTCCATTTTAACTAAAAAGTGTTCAAGACCCGATGTATTCGCGTAGCTATACTTCTATTTATTAATATGTTAACTTCCACTTAATTTGATTAAATGCGTTTTTTCACTCATATATATGAAATTATATTAAAGGCCTATTTTAAGGCGGTTCATAGGTTTTATTTTAATGCGATTGATATAATATTTCACCTAGGTTGATGTCAAGAAACTCTATGCTTCTCTTTTTCTTCTTCACTCTGATTTTATGCAGTTCGCAATTTTATTAAATTTACTTAAGGTGGACATCGTTATTGTGAATAATGTATTGCGTACTTGGTTACAAGTTATTTCAAACATGCTTTGTGTGTAAAATATAAGGTTTTTGATTGACAAAGATTTTAAGAAAACTATTGAAATCCGTAAATGATGTTTGGCATTCAATTATGAGGGATAAAAGTGTAAGCATTCTTCTTATAAAGCGTCTGGAAATTCTTATATTGTCTATTTGCAATGAAGCAATTTTATCGATTTAAATGTCAAAATTAAATTGCCGCATTTATCAAAACAGTGCAATTTTTAAAATAGCAGTTGCATTCCCACTTTCAAAAGGAATTAAAGTATTATTAATGCATGCTATCATATACACTAATTAAGGAAACCCTGAGCTTCGTTACAATGTAAGTTTTATTTGAACCAAAATATGCTACATAAATAAATATCTCAACACCTAATAATATCCCATTTAGTGTAATCAATTAGCTAGTTACCATTATCTCCCTTGATTTGATAGACAACAAACTAATTAACTGATTTAATATATTATTATCTTACTCGCAAATTAACTTTAAATTAGATAATAACAGCTTGTCTATCTTATATAATTGCATACTTTCATGAAACTTTAAATTTATATATATATATATATATATATATATATATATATATATTCTTTTATAAGTATATAGTGAATATTGATTTATGTAGCAGAGTAAAATTATTCAGTAGACCAGATTAATCCTTATTTGCAAATCTTCAAGTTCGGTCCAGAATCTGCCGCAGACGAGACTCGTGCCAGGACAAATTTTTTTTGGAGTCTGTAACTCTATTGACTGGGCCACACATGACACATACTACACGCGATTTAAAGCTATATACTAAAGTAAATTTTAGGTTAGCTTTTCCGGCGTGTGGAACCTGTACGTCCATTTATCCATCACGTATTTGCATAATTCAAACAGCATGTCTGAAATATTTACATGCAAATTATTCATATGAAAATGACCGGAACCTAACTATTCATTAATCGCATTAAATGATAAATGTCAATATCGATTCTAGTTCACTGTAACATTTAGGAAGTGTTGTTTTAATAAACAAGGATGGCAGTTTACAAGACGCAAGAGAAAACTCTTGACCGATAAAAGAAAGTTTAGTTTATCAGATAGGGTTATTAAACTGTCGGGCGTAATTTGCCTTTTCTTTTACTACATAAATAAATAGTTTACAACAGCGTCCGTTTCATAGTTGAATTATTTACCTTTATAACGTAAAATTATATGTACATTAAATTAGAATATATAGTTCCGTTAATAACATCATCAAAGTTAACCGATAATTTAGTTTTATTCTCAACGAATAGGACCACAAATGTAAAAAAATCTGGCCTATCTTTATATACATAAATCAGCGAACAAATAT
The DNA here is from genome assembly GCA_029291075.1 of Eudiplozoon nipponicum. Lineage (NCBI taxonomy): Eukaryota > Metazoa > Platyhelminthes > Monogenea > Mazocraeidea > Diplozoidae > Eudiplozoon > Eudiplozoon nipponicum. The sequence goes on along the minus strand of JAQBSW010001083.1, from coordinate 21,295 downwards.
CAATATGAAAAAATATTATAGTACACTGAAAGTGAACCATAAAATGCTCTAGAGATAGAACGAGTTGAGAAAGCTGATAACTATAAAAAATAATAGTGTCACATTTCAAGTTGTGAAATTGAACCTTCCTGTATGTTTCTAAATTTTTTTATAGCAAGAAAAATTCTAAGCAAAAAAGGCAATAGTAAACGCCACCATTTTTAAAAGGAAAATTTAAAACATTTTATCACAAGATATAGCTCAAAATATATGGGGATAATATTTGCTCATAAAAACAAGTGTGTGTAAGAAAGACAGAAATAGTATTGTAAAGTTTGAGATACATATATAAAAGTGAAGCACATAATTCGGGCCTGGAAATGAATTATTAGCCTTAACACAATGGTGTTTTGACAACCATGTGCACACATTAGAAAATTTCCACAAACATCATTATAAAGGATAAAGAATGATCCATACACCAATATATAGATAGGCGATTGGACAGAAACAAGAAATCGTAGCCAAAGTAAAAATATTGATTATTTCTCATTCACTTCATTAAATGGAAACCCCGACAATGTTTCACTGAATGACCTTTTTATGTTATAGAATAAAAGAAAAAGATTTCTTGCAATACTCGGTTCTTCATAATTACATGATCTGTTATGTGACTAACATTGGATTGTTTCCAGTTAACTGTTTCTTGGGATACTTTCGTCGGCATCAGTACTCAGTTCACAATAAATCACGTCTTGGGAACAAACTAATAAAATACGTATGTTATTTCGTTAGCCATTTACTTTGCAATTCTGATCGATTAGCCTCATAATAGCTAACGTTTCACTGGATGGGCGCGAATTGCGTATGAAGAACCAACTGAATTAAAGTATAGTTGTTCAAATAATGTTTACTTTTTATATGTGTTAAACAATTTGAAAGTGAAATGACGTAACGGAAGGTGTCTTCACGTTATAGCCTGGGGAATAAATTAAATTAGAATTACCTCAATAACATCATGCCAAGGAAAGTGATAAACATTAAAGTTACAAGAAACGCATGCGAAAAAAATTACTCAAATATCTTGATAAATGCTTGTGGCTGACTAATTTTTTAACAGCTATTTTTATTTAATAAGATACACTTATTCGTGTATGTAAATGTGTATATATATGGAATCTGCAATCACTTAGTGTTAATTTAACTTTTGGACAAGTTATATAAATGAAACAAGCAATGATTTCGAGGGTGGTGTTTCGACAAAACTTTAAATCTAATATTGCTTTCCGTATACATGCCTTGAGATTTGATCCTCGCTAGCCGATTTGCCGCAGGTGCTCCGATGATGATCATTGAAAGTCGAAATGCGACAGTACGTGAGACTGGCGTTAGCTTTCCTGTTTTTAGACAAATAGTTAAATACAAAAGCATTGGTGTTCACTTCAAGTTTGCAAACTTGATTCAAAAAATTGTTATCGCCGCCCGCGCAATCAATTATTGTTGAATTGTATTAACTATTTGTGTATGTGGCGAAAGCTGAAAAAAGGTAATTTTCGCGACTGCGTAGAAATTGTGCAACCCATATTTACAATCAAGTGCAATTTATGCGAGACTACTATAGGTGACAGCCTCATATCTTACATTGCTTTCAATGTATATATTCATTGCATTTGATCCTCGCTAGTCAGTTTGCAGTCGTATTCCGATGATGATCATGGAAGGTTGAAACGAGTCAGTACGTGCGACTGGCCTTAGTTTTGCTATGTTGTTTGACGGCTGATAAAATAAAATGTGATTGGTGTTGATTAAAGGAAGCCAGACTGTTTGTTTTAATGCATAGTGATCTCAGAGGATAGAGCGAGTGAAATACCTTTAAAAATTTTGTCAGAATAAATGATAAAAAATTAATTTAAATTGGATACGTTATTGGGATAAAATGTAAATGATGGTGAGCCAATAAAATTAAGATAAGTAATTAACGAAAGAACGAACGTTATACGGGAAATGTGAAATTGAGATGCCGATCGCTTAATAAGAGTTCAATTTACTAAGGACCCGAATATAATAGATAAAAATTAGATAAAAATTGAAGGATGAATTTTTTAAGAATTTTAGCATAAACTATTAATAATAATTATTCAATATATTACTATTTTACTGGAGCTAGTATCAGATTCTTATTCTGGCGATAGTCTTTTCATATCATCAGTTAAAGTTTTGTTCAAAATTGAACCCAACAATTTTTCCACCACTGTAATATTTACAATATCAACTCTTGAGTATATTTCAATAGATTCCATGGTCAACCTGAGACGATTAATTAACAATATGCAGGTACAGTCATCCTAGTTATTTGTGTGCTTGACGTCACTGTATGACAGGCACGGTCAGTCATATTAACACGTACAAAATTACATTTAATTGTATGTCATGATTGCCATGATTGGGTGTATGGTGTCATTACCATACATGAGACTACAATCGTTGCATGCAATTTCAAAAATAGTTGGTTTATTTAACGGCAGTCGAATAACCAGGTAAAGCGTTTCTTACATTGTATTTCAATGCTATTTATTTCACATTCCTAATTAGCTTGGGGCTAGGTAATATCCTGACACTACGATTTCTCTTCACTCTATCAGATTAACGAACTCTAACTTATAACTAAATCTATTAGCGACATCGATAATTGTTGATTTTATTAACTTAAAAGGATAAAACGTATTCCTGAATGTTTCGCACAGTATACTTTATTCTAATTTTCCAAGTTTGAAAACTGTTAATGTAAGGGTTCTTGAAGTATCGATTTTCATCCGTAAGTATGATTTAACTTGAAAGTACAAAAATGTCCTGATTAAGTATCTTCCTTCCAAATAACTCTCTTTAAAGCATTTATAATTAATCTGACATTAAAAAATGGTAAAAAATCCGATGAATCTCTTTCAATCGTGAATTGAATCTCATACACTTAATTAGTTAGATTTATGAAATTTACCATCTCATTACCATCATGGTACGAAATCACTCATATGTCATCCACGAACCGTAGGTACAATTTGGATTTCAGTGGTAACTTTACAAAAATATGTTTCACAAATAATGCATCAGTTGTTTGCTATTGTACTCGACAAAATATATCAAATTGGGATCCCTTTAATATTTTGCAAATTGTTCCCTGTGTAAAAAATAAGTCAATGACATAACGTGCCTAGTGGACATTTTACTACCTTCTAATATGAACGGATGATCAACAAGGAAATCTGGAGTAGAAATTAATGCTTCTGGTGTGGGTATATTTGTGTACATAGATTTTGTACGTGTAACTGTTATGTGTAGTGGATGATAATCAAAATAACCCTGCGATTATCCACGATAAACAAGCACTTTGTTATTAAATGTTTTTATTTTCAAAAATTTGTATAAATGGCAACCAGTCTTTGCTGACAAATTCATAGTGGAAGCGACGAAACACAGTATGGAACTATGAGAAAGACGTCTGCGTTGCAACAATGCAGGATAGATGTGACTGAGAGCGATTGATTGCGACAAATCTACGGTTATGCTAGGAAAGTCAAGAATAGCATAATCGTATAAATAATATTGACTATTTACACGGGTAATATGATGCTTATTAAGAAATAATATTACTTTGCGAAATATTTCACTTTCGCATTTATTAAAATAATTGTATTTGTTATTGGTGCAGAATAAACACAAGCAAACACACACACAAATATATATATATATATATATATATATATATATATATTTTATTGGAAAAAAAAAATTAAAAATAACAAAGTAGATAATGGTCGATTTAATACAACAACACTTTAAATTTTTTAATATATATATAATAAACCATGTTAAATTTATTGACTGTCATAACTGTGAGTGGCAAAAGATTGATTTATTTCAAATATAATCTCATTTTTGTTATAATTATTATCATATCGTTCTATTCGGCGGTATATTAAGATAACAGCCATAAAGTTATCTGCCAGATTAATCATAATTGAAAATCTTTACATTTTATTGCCAATCTCATAGGATTCTGTCAAGTGTACACATGTTGTTTATATATGTGCATGTAAAAACTGTAAATAGACTACAAAATAAAACATAATTATACCTTGCGCACAAAGTTAGATTTACATTAAGATATAGTTTGTCGTGTAGTTTTCTGTCCTGCACTTACAATCTATAATAAATAATTATTAAAGAGTATCAGTCCTGTAAGCTTAAATGTTACCGTGTACCAAAATTCAAGTAATACGTCTATTATAGCTGGACGTTAGCAAATAAATGTAAACATCATTGAAGCTGTTTTCATTTTATCTGTAGAAATATATGACACAAGTCATCAAGGGCATCAAGCTATGTAGTCTATGTGATTTTTTGGGCGCAGCTGAAAATTTACACAGACGAAGAAACTGCAAAGGTTTAAATAAATTATTACGCAACAAATATCCGGAAGTGGCTGAGTTTCATACATTAGATTGATTTACATAATTTAAACAAAAGTTTTAACTAGACCTAAGAAGAATAATTTGCTGAAGCCGCTTAAATTCATCAAAACACGAAAATGGGGGGATTTTTTCCCTTTTACCTGTTGATAACTTAGTTTACATTTCATTTCACTTTTCCAATCACTTTTACATGTAAACTCCACAATTATGTCACAATTTATTAACAAATAAGTATTTTAATTTTTCATCATAATGAAATGTCTGACAAATGTATTTGTAAAAGAAAAGAAATAAATAATTTCTATTAAATATTCATAAATTAAAAAAACACCTTTCATTTGAAACATTTAGTGCCACGAAATCGCCGTCCTCCTGTAATCAGATTTAAAACATTCACACATTATAATTACTATTTCATTTAGACAGTCAAATAATTGAATTCAAAGTAAAAAGTTAAATGAACTTGGAAAATCTTATAAAAATATTTATATAATCTAAAATTTTAGATAAGATTTAAATTAAAATAAACATTTATATCCAGGTTTAAACTATCATAATAAATTTAAAGCTGCGCATTCGATTCCATTTTTTAGTGATTTACTTGAGAAATGAGACATGAAATACTTTAGTGCAACTAGAATACAAATTACCAAAAATACTATTATATAATATTAACGAACTAAGTAATAATTTCCTAGTTTTCATCGAATGGCATTTAAATCTCTTAAACATTTAAAAATTACCTTTGGAAACTTTGTTAGAATAATTTTTAAATTTTGGTTTTCGTTGCCAGATAATTGCTCTTGAGGACTCAAGTTTGTATTTTCCAACAAATGCCTCGGCTCAAATTTTGTATATTCGAAATTTGAAGCTGAACTACTCTCCCTCGAATTTATCTGCAAAACAAGAGTTAAGGTTCAATAAGAGAAACATAATTAAACAAAAATTTTTAACAAATAAAATTCTGTACATTGTGATAAAACGCAAAATTATTAGAGGTTTCAGCAAGGAAAACTTTTGCATGATGTTCCTACATAGCAATTCCTTACGAAGTAATAAAAGGAATATTTTTTTCAGATAACACGGTTATAATTAAATAAAAAAAACGGTTTATAAAATTAAACCAACATTGATTGCGCGGGCGGTAAAAACAATAATTTAAAGCCAGGTAGATATCTTGGTATAAAAGCCAGTCCCATTAACTAAAAATATTATTTTGTATGAATTCAGCTCTGTATAATTTAGAAAAGGCAATTCATCCAATAGACCGATTTCTTCTATAATATAATCTTGGCACATCTGCTACGGAGTTTGTTGCTCTTACCACTGAGCCACCTAGTCGCACTTTAGCTAATGTTTCTTCGTTAGATATGCGTAGTGCTATTCAAATTAAAAGTATATTAACGTGTTGTAGTTAGTAACCTCCATGATGGAGGAAACCATACTTAATAGGCTAAATCGCTGAATTGAGCGTCTAAATATTAGTGTAGACCTGATAACAGATTCAAATTGATAACTAATTGTTGCATGAGCTTTCATTCGTTCGAGTGAGAGAGTATTAGTCTGTTTCAGTTTCATTAATTCTTTACTCCAACAGTAGGAACAGTAATGTGTGTGGCTAATAAACCTTTGTTAAGGTGTATAGGTGTGTCGCACACGTATTTATGTGGTGAATGTACTGGTGAGCCTGATTCCTGAAGACCAATGGGAAAGTGTAACAAATTTGTTTACAATCACGCCAATAAATTATGGCTAAGGCAGGCTTTTCTTTTTTGGTTATTGCATATAAAAATATTTTATATTTACATGTTTTATGGTTTCTGAGAGTTTATTTTAAGTTGAGCTCAATTTCTTCGCTTGAAACACTACTGAATGTGTTGACTGTAGTATCTAGCTGGTTTAAGGTGGTACTGTACCGAACGTTGAATGTTACAATAATGATATGGGTTGCATAGATGATTCTCCTTCAACGTTTGCCAAAGAGTTTGAACAACGGATGACACTGGATACCTGAATATTTTTGCCAATTGTAACGAATTACGGAAGTCGAATAAAGTATCACGCTGGTAAAAAACTTTGTAAGTACAAGTTATACGGTTTTTGGCTATCTTAACGAGCTTCATAGTTTTGATGCAAAGTTTCCGACTGATTTAACCTTTCTTTAAATGAATGTTGTGAGTTTGAAGTAAACAGTACTCCCACTGTATTTAGCCAGACGTCGAACAACACAGAGAAAATACTGCCAGTCACACGTACTGACGCGCTGCGACCTTCCATGATCATCATTAGAGTATGACGGCAAACTGACTATCGAGGATCAAACCGCAATGCATATATATTGAAAATATCGGCTACACAATTTCTATGCAGTCACAAACATTAACTTTTTGCAGCTTTCGTCACATATATATAGGAAATACAATTAAACAATCATTGATTGCGCGGGTGGTATTAACATTTCTTTAAATTAAGTTTGCGAGCTTGGAGTAAACACCAATCTCATTGTACTGAACCAGACTTCGATCAACATAGTAAAACCACCGTTAGTCACACACAATCAGGCTTTTCGACTTTCCATGATCATCATGAGAGATCCACGGCAAACTGACTAACAAGAATAAAACCGCAATGTATATATACATGGAAAGCAAAATAAGGTATGCAGCTATGACACCTAGTAATCTCGCATATATTGTATACTACTGAAAATCACATACAAAGCTAGGCCATTGTTTTTTTCATTTACGAGATTAATTAATTAATTTTTATTATATATAAAAATCTTGCAACTAAAACCACACAGATAAATATTTTGTTTCTCGTTATATTTATTATAATTTAATTGTAAATTTTTGCTTTAAATTTAACTTTTATTAGTAAGTCTTTTATTAGAAATCGAGTTAAAAGAAATCAACGCCAAAATATCAATAAATCGTGGAGGTGAGAGGTGAGACTAAATTATCAACTGAAAAGAAACTTATTCAACTATTCATTAATTATTCCAGCAGCTAGCTAATTTTTCCCGTAAATAACAGAAAACTGCAACCATCCCCTAAAATTATTATTTTTATAAATGAATACTTAATTTTATCTTTTATTCTTGTTCTATTCTCCTGTTCATCTAACATTTACATTTAATTTTTTCGTCTGAGTCATATTTAGCGCAAACTAACATATATATATATATATATATATATATATATATATATACTCTTCTATATATATATGAAACAGTAAAAGTTTACTTCGATTGTCGCTTTGTCCCATATTATCAAGCAAAACTAACTATTAATAATGGAAAAAATAATTATTATTATAACAGTGTAAAAGGAAAATAATGTGATTTTAATATATAAAATCGCCTTCTAGTGTAAGTATCATTAAATACACTAATTTGAAAGATACACGATTGGTATGGCTGTAACTGCAGGGCTGGTTATGAAATCGTTAGCGAGGAGTAAATTTAAGCAATATAGAATTCAAATAGTGTCAATATTTCAGTTAAATCTGAGTCTCTAATGCTTGTTTGTCAAAGGTGTGTGTTTATTTAACCTAAGTTCTTGATGTTAAAATCCGCTTTTTGTTAACAAAACTCAACTACTTTTAAATAATAAACTTTCTATTTCCAATTAGATTGCCGCCCTCAATTAATCTTAGCAAATGTATTTATTTTTCTTCTGCAATTGAAATATACAATTTGTCTAGCAAAACAAAGCTTGTCAAGAAGTAGATAACGGTTATTTAATTACAAAATTCGCCTCATTATCGAACAGCTACTGCAATAGAATCATAAAATGCTAGTTAGAATTAAAGTCTTCTAATTAGCATTTGTTTTCGTCACTGTGAAATTCCGCATTTGTCCCAAAACAAGCTTGAAAATATTCCACTGCGTTATATCAGACATAATTGGCATAGTCTACATTCTCCAGTAGGAAAAACCATCGTCAAATGTAAGTTATTCTTAGTCTAATTTCGCGTACTTTTTTCTCATAATAGTAGTGCCAGGCGCTTGTCTATATAAGATTGGTAAAAATTAGTAATCATCAGCCTAAATATGCCATATTTTGATGGCAATTGTTGTCTAAATGATGTCTATTTATGGATCGCTTCAATGAGCGGATTGATAATCGTGAGCTTCATAATCACTAGACAAGCCGATAATTAAAAGATGCAAAATCATTGAATAGACCAATAGTTAAGAGCTTCAAAGTCAATGGACAGGCGAATAATCCAGAGTTTCAATCAATCAATGGAAACATATGCACAATTGCCCTATTTAAATTAGGATCATTACGTTTCAGACTGTGTTCTGTTGCAGGTTGTAGGGTGGAAACATTTGGTGGCCGTTGGAAAGAAAATTATCAGATTCGTTAACACGATGCAATTGCACAATCGCTAGTTTAATTTTTATTCTCAGGAAGTTTCTTGTTGAGTTTCTGGGCATTCTGGCGGTGAGTGTCTGGATATGTTAAGCATAGGAATTAAAATGTAATAAAAAAACAAAAGTTGTGTTCAATTTTTTTTTATTTTGACAACATGCCTGTTGAGATCTGGGGTCCGTGCAGGTGACCGGTGTTGAAGCTACAGTAGTTGTCGTACTGGCTTTTGACTCTCCTTGGTTAACAGACTGCAGTGCAAACGAATACGGCTGAGAAATATTTTGCGCACCATTCAAATTGTGCCGATAGTGTTGACTTAAGCACAAACGATTAACAACTAGCCATGTTTTTCTGCATCTGGCGACTATTAGAAAGGTGTCTAATATTATTAAGGCAATGCGTATTTGTGTAATGCTCAGTCGAAAACTGCTCCGTTTAGTCTTCATTTGTTCTGGTAGTTGGTCCGTAAACTCACTGCTGCTGTCTAAGTTGAACATTAACCGGTCTACGTTATCCGACGGTGTGTTTCTGCCTGTGTGCCCGATTGCTTGGCCAGAAATTTCTTGGCTAGCCTCATTTGCATTTCCAAAAGTCAAACTGAAATTTTGGAAATGGGCATTGAAATGGCTAAACATGTTTTTGTACGACTGTCTAATGTAAAAATAAATTCGCTAACCATAGGTACGCATTCAAATTGATGTTGAAGTATATAATGTATTTGGTTAAATAAGATTGCTTGAAAGTATCAAACGCATCAGTTCAGTAACTAATATGACATTGGTTTAGGACGGTTGTAGCCATTTGATTATTCAAACTTAATGTTTACTAATTTAAACAAGAATATTACTGCATTAATAAAAATATTGACGAACATAAATAAATGATTTTGCATTAATTATTAAAAATGTATTGTAAATATAGCTTGGCCAGCTCTTTGGATTACATTGGCAGAATCAATTTATTATTACCAAAATATCGAATAATTTTGTATTTAAAATAACCGTGTATTTAGTTAGAGAAAGTAATTTATCCTCTAAAAAATGTAGTCAAAGCATTGCATAGTTAACGTAGTTAACATCATAGGTTAAACAAACCCTATTTATTGAACAACTAAAAGTAAACCAATTTACTAAATCAAGGTGCGATATTGATACAAATACCTGTCCCATTATTTACATACATTTGCCAGTATAAACGCGGCCGACTGGCTCAGTGGTTAGAGCAACGGATTCCGAAGCACAAGTGCCCAGGTTTGAGCCCAATCTGCGTAAAATTATCGATAGGATGTGATTAGTTGCCAATAATGAAGAAAACGGTCACTGGGTGAATTATGTATTAGGATTTGCACACCATATTCATCGCCAAAATATTCAGTGGGTAAAGGTCGTAATACCGGCTCCTACAGATTAGACGCCAGTACGCACGAAACAAATGTGCACGGTATTATACTTTTCCTTCATGCCGTTTTTAGTTTATCCCCCTGATCATAATTGAACTAATTTGATATTAGATGCTCTAAACCAAACAGATAATTGCATATATATTAGTTCTTCGCCGTAAACAGTATCTTACTGGATGAATTTTCTTTACAATATTATACAATGTTTAGATTATACTGAAAAATGTACGTACATAATAAGACAGGTTTTTCATCAAGATCGCAACCAACGTTTATTTAAATAAACTAATTCAGTAAATCAAGTTTGCGAACTTGAAGTAAACACCAATCCCATTTTATTTAACCAGTCGAAGTACAACATAACAAAACTACCGTCAGTCACACGTACTGACCTGTTCCGCCATTCCATGGTCATCATCAGAGTACGATGGCAAATTGACTCGTGAGCATCAAACCGCAATTCATATATATGGAAAGAAAAATGAGTTATGCGGCTCTCGCCTCTAGTAGTCTTGCATAGAATTGGCCCACTTGATTGGAAATTGCGGCTTCACAAATTTTCTGAAGTCACAAACATTACAGTTTTGTAAATTTTGCCACAAACACACACTCACAAATATATATATATATATATATATATATATATATATATATATATATTTGTGTGTGAAACTCAATCAAACAATCAATGATTGCGCGGGTGGTAGTAGGAATTCTTTAGATCGTGTTTACGATCTTGAAGTAAACGCCAATCCAATAGTATTTAACCAGTCGTCGCAAAATATAGCAAAACTAATCTGCTGATGATCATGGATGTTCAAAACACGTGAGCACGTAGGACTGACGCTATGTTTGTTATTTTGTTCAACGACTAGTTAAATACAATAGGATTTCAGTTTAATTCAAGCTCGCAAACTTGATTTAAATAATTGCTATCACCAACCGCTTTATCATTGATTGGTTAAGAGCGAAACAATTGTTTGATTTGGCCATTCAATATAGATTTCGTGAAATATTACCAAAATCTAAACTATACTTTTAACATTTGTATGCATAGTGTATTGAAGCAAATGGATTTTTTGCAAAGATTGCATCACATATGCTATACCTGTTGGCGGTTTATTCAGTTAGTAGTTAAGTAATTAGCATATCTCTTGATAACTGGTATTTCTCTGCCGTCTAATATCTGAATTATTTTACTTGAAATATTGCATGGAAAATAAGTGAATAGATACTATTCAACGAAAACACCACACGCATCAATAAAAATTAAAATTAACCGATTCCCTGCTAATCCATATTAGTCAGAAATATATTAAATAATATTATTTTAGCAAAAGTGCTATAATTCAATTCAATTAACTGTGCATCACAAGTTATAGTTCAAGTTCATGTATGAAAATAATTTGGTGTACATTTTGTTAAACTGACAAACGAAATAAAAAGACTGATTTTTATTGATGTATAAATTATACCCCTGATAAAATCAAGTTTGCGAACATGATATAGACTAAAGTCTGTTTTATTTAACCAGTCCCATAACAAAGCGAAACACAGGTAAATTACAAATACGGACGAGACTTGAATTTTATAATCATAATCAGATCAAGCCAGCAAATTAACTAACAAGTATGACACCGCAATATATATATATATATGGTTTGTATATTGAGAAATTCCGCACCAACACCAGTTACTTGTGCATAAAGTTTACATGATTTAAATGTCGGCTGTAAAGGGGGTTTTGTGAATGACAGCATTGAAATCATGCAAACAATATATCAGCCCATTCCAATGTTTGTGTGGCGACCTTGAGTAGAGCCCGTAGATGATATTCTATATCTTCTGCGTGCATCGAGTTTTGCTCGACGTAATTCGGGATACCGTCTTGCTGAGATGATGATCATCGAATAACAAAACTTATTGGTATGTAGTTTTGCTTTGGTGTGCGGTCAATTAAATAAAATATAGTTTGTGTTTACTTGACAACTGCAAACTTGATTTAACTAAGGATTAGCACCGTCTGAGCAATAAATCTTTTCTTTTTACAACTTGTGCTATCCTTGATGTGGAAGTTGACAGATTTTACATAATGAGAACAAAGAAATATATGTTAAGCACATATGTAATGTATATATATATATATATGCTGTATGTAATAACAATATATATATATATGTATATATGTATATAATATGTAATTATTATTATTATAATAATAATAATAATAATTATATATGTAATATGTATAGTATAATAATATGTAATAATATATGTATATGTAATAATATATGTAATAATATACATCTAATACTACTAATTCTTCTACTAAAGTAACTACTATGTAATAGTACCACAACTGGTTTTATAATAAAATACTATTTCTGCTACTATATTTATGTAATAATAATAATAATTTAAATAATAATAATAATAATAATAATAATAGTAATAATAATTTAATTTAAAATTTACCAGTACTTTAAGTATACTACAAATAAGGGAAATACACATTTTCTGAAATTCTTAACCAAAAATTCGCTTTAGCTACTCGAATTTTCTAAATTTATTAGAAATATTAAGAAAATTTGCACATTTTATAGGAAAATAGTTAATATTTGCTTTCACAAAGTTGACATTTGACAAACGATGCAATGTTTTTGCACAATTACAAATTTGTTGCCAGATTTTTCGAAATGCTTTACCTTATTTAAAGAAATATTTCGCTTCATAATTTGGAAATAAGTTAAATGAAAAAAACTTTGAGGTAAAATCTGTAACATTTCTAAATATGTTTTAACATTCAGGATACTAAGTTGATGTAATCAGTGTGAAATTTTCGGCCCTCCATTTTATGAAGATAGTTTTGAAATGATAGGAAATATATAAGACGAGCGGTTTTTTATTATCGTTAATTTACAAAAGGGGAAAACATTACGTTAATGAAAAAAATATAAATTATTTGGTAGTACCTAAGTATTATTTTCATATTTCTGTATAAAAATATTAATTTCGAGTTACTTACTGAGAAAATTTATTAGTTTGTTCTCTATTCACATTTTGTTCGTTGCGAAGTGTTGATGCCTCCTTGTTTTCCTTAACATGGAACCTATCGTCAGCACTATTGAAAAACACTAAAAGCTCTGTTAATGGACTAAATTTTGTATTTTCAAGAATGAAACTTGATGAGGTGACAGTTGAAGTTGGCGAAGAGCTTTGCTGCATATTTTGATTTCGCTTTCGATCCATAACTCCAAGATAGTTCAAATCAGGCATAGCAGACAACACGTTAAAACGATAAGATTGGCTGTTATCAACTGCGCCCGTCCTTAGTGATTCATGTTTATTGCCTCTATTTGTATCGGCTGGAAGCAGCGAATCAAAATACGCAGCTTCGGTCGTACCTACCACGTCTAACTTCGACAGATGCGTCAACAGTGGTAGCTGATTTTTGAACCTAAACAAATCGTTTAATTTGAGTTAAATGCTTTTTTAAAAGACAAATTTCGGTTATATTAATACAAACCTATAAAAAACAATATTATAAGTAATTTCAAAGGTGTGAGTTT